>CAKNXH010078773.1:8515-51519 GCA_932178445.1 Andricus quercusramuli | reverse complement strand
TTACTCCGCTCCGCTCTACGGTTTTCATTCGTTCTTGTTCGTAAAGTATATTTGCCATATCATTGTGTGATATATATTCAGAAATATATTGTCAAAATTTCACACAGACATTTAGAGTCTTTCTATACTTTTGAGAGCTTAGAGTAAAAGCACGTAGAGAGCTGAGTGCTTGTAAACATCGTAGCGTTGTTTCATTTTGTGCAGTTTCGTTCAAGTGAAAATGTTAGATATGAATTGAAAGAGATCATCAAATCAGAAAGATTCATTCAAACAAGCAGATGGGACAGTATATGGAGCAGGTATCGCTGATTAAGTGTAAGTAACTTCTTCTTACAATTTTCATGTTCCGAAAACTTCAAACGCGTTTTACTTGAAACAATGGTTTTGCGCTTTGCGCGCAAGATTTTTCAAAAAGTTTTTGAACATAAATATCTACAGAGTGACGAAACGGTTTTCAAAAATTTTAATTTTATCATAGTTAAATTAACAAAAAAAGAGCAAAAAAAAAACACGATTTTTAGAAATTTTGTGTTCAAACTGCCGCCATTTTGTCATTCTGCAGAATAAAAAAAATCTGCTTCGTCAATCCAGAGCTATTGTCATACTCATAAACAAAATTCCTCATTTATTTGGTTCAGATGAAGGATGAAGCTGACTAGCGACATCGTGCGCGCAGTGGACATGCCTATTTTTGAGACACATTGTTTGTTTTTAAATGATACCTAAAAAAAAAAATAATTTCACGTGCAAAGATTGTTTATGTAAACTTTGATATAGAATAAATAAACGTTGAATAGTCTATTCAATTACATGAAATAGTTGTTGAGAAAAAAATTCTTGAAAATCACCTTTTTTTGACGATATAGTAGAATGACTCCTTAAGACTTTCAAATTCATTGAAACGGGTCATAAATAAATGAAAAATCTAACTTAAAACAATTTCCAGTGGGTTAAAGTAGGAGTGGTTTATAATGTTATTAACGAACTGATGAACAAAAATCTTTTGTGTTGTAATTTTTAATGATTAGGTACTTCAAGTCTATACCTGTTGTATTAAATATGACAGATGTCAATGTAAGATTGCATACAGTTAACAATATATGCTGTTTTCCTGTCAGATTTCTCCAATTGCAGAGAATTTATTAAAAGAATTTTTACACAAAAGTTAGTAAAAATCGTCACTTATGTGATAATTGAAAAATATATCAGCAAGGCAATTTTGGCGAATCATTGATATATTTGATATTTAATACAACAGCTATGGATTCACAAAATCTGATGATTGCGGTTCACAAAAAAATGACTTTTGTTCATTAGTTTGTTTACATCATTATAAAAACTCTTTTCTTACCATAGCCTACTGGAATTTATTTTCAGTTAAATATCACACTGATCTATGACATGTTTGAAGGAATATTTTCTGACTTGAATGAAAGATAAAATTTTTTAAATTACGTTCCGTCAATTTCAGTTTCTTCCCGTGAATTTCCGAAGTCACAGCACTAGTTGAATTCAAGGAATAAAATCATGTTACAAAGTCAGCACTGATTTCTAATAGTACTCGCGCTGGTCGTGCCAATAATTTTCGATGGTAGTGTACCTATTGCCCATTTTTTGTAATTTAATTCAAATTTGATTCTATACAGAGTACGAAATTAGCTATTGCTAATGCGTAGAAAGTGACAAGCAAACAGAACATGAACTATAAATTGTCTCAATATACATCAATTTCGAACCTACACCAACCACCTCCTGCACCTGATGGATGTTCAGTCGAAGACAGGGAATTAGAAAAAGTGCACTTGTAACATGAGGTTGAAGAATATGAAAGAAAATAGAAGAATCCATGAGAAAACTGCAGATAATAGGAAACAAGGGAATCTACAAATCAGCAATAAGGGTCATTATGTCTCTATGTTCACGCAATGTGTAAGACTTTAAGAAATCATATTTCCTATTTTTTTCCTGGTATTCGAATCCTATTCATTGGCGGCATTTGCATTATGATTGATGTGAAAAAATCAAGATGTTCCGAAGTATGCATTTTCCTTTACCGGAACTTGGACGAAAAGAATGTTTGATTTAAGGGGGGGGGGGGGGGGGGGGTAATAAAAATATTTTTTTTCATTTGATTTTCTGAATGGAGAAACTTTCAAGAATATTGTTTGAAAATTTGAGATGAATCGGAGTAAAACTAACGAAGATACAGCGGTTTAAGGGGGGTTAGGTTAATTCATGCAAAAAAGGCACATTTTTGTGATTTTTTTTTGACCAAAAAAATAAAATGTATGTATTAATGGTAATAGTACATTAAAGTATAATATTCGAAGAATATTGTGTACAATTTTCATGAAGAGATAGCCTCATCCTTTATGGACCTGGCATCGATGATTAGTATGAGGTAAGCCGACAAAACTCGTTAATGAACGTTTTATTCCAAATTTTTCAGAGTTCAAAACTTTCAAGCGTTTTTCCCACAACTCAGGTTTCCAAACTCGGTGTCGCTCATAACTTGAAAACTACTGCACCGATCGTTTTGAAATTTGGAACACTATTTCTGTATATAATTTACGAGGTAACGCTGGAGAGTTTTCTTCAAATTTGTTAATATTTTTTATTTCACAATAACAAATTAGCCGATTTTTTTCGCAAAAATCGCGTTTTTCACTGCAAAGTGAAACATTGAAATTTTGAAAATTCCTTCCAGCGTTACCTCGAGAAAACTATTATCTAAGGAAAAAACTTTGATTTCTTGATTTCCGATGATCCAGCACCGAGTTATGAAGGACACCGCAATTCAACTTTTTTTTCGAGACACTTCCAAATAATGTTGCCATTGCCGTATTTTTAAATATACCTTCATGAAAATTGTACGCAATATTCGTCGAATTTTATACTTTAATGTACTATTACCACTAATACCTACATTTGATTTGTTTTGTCAAAAAAAATTCACAAAAATGTGCCTTTTTTGCATGAATTAACCTAACCCCCTCCTTAACTTGAATGTAAGTTTCGAAAGTTATTGATCATGTACTCATTTCCAATCGTAGGTATTCCGCAGGTACAAAATTATAAACTTCAATCCATTCTAGTCTATTGAAAGAATAACATAAAATTGTATTAATTTCTTTGTTCCTTGTTATCGCTTCGAATTCAGAAATATAACGTTTGAAAATTGCAAATTTGAAAGAAATTTCATCTTTATTTTAGGATCGAATGATAGTGATAGAATTAAAGATAGGACTTCAAATTCTAACCAAAGAGAATCGCCGCGGAGAAAATCATGACGAATGAAGTCGCGGGTGGGGAAATCGCCAGAAAAGAAATCATCTGGAACCAATTCACCGGAAAGGGGATCGACACGAAAGGAATCGCCGCAAACCGAATCGCCGGAAAAGGAATCATAGCCAATAGAATCACTGCGAATAAGATAATTGGTCTTAATGAAAGGTTATTTTCAACTTCGCATTATTTTCATGCAGTGATTCACAATAGAAGAAAATATATTTTGTCTAGAAGATTTCGAGCGTCGTTCCCAAGTAACGAAACGAAAAGCCTAAGAAACTTCAAGATTTTTGAGAGTGGAACCAAACATTCTGTATGGTCGAGGTACGTTTTCGAAAGTCGAATTCATATTGATTACTGGTTAACAGCGCTGTCAGGCAATCCTAAAAAGTAAGAAAATTTAACAATGGTCAAAGAAATTCAACAAGTTTACATATATTTCATACATACGAAGCTGACGCAAGGCTTGACTGTCCTGATTTTAATCTTAAGAATTCTCACAAAAATAAACAGAGAACAAAAATAACAGAACACAAAAAGAACAGTTTGGATTCACAAGACTGACAGCTGTTCTGTGGTCCTCGACCATAAAATGTTCTGTTTGAATAAATTAATTTAGATCTTTAAGGTTCAAAATGAACCTAAGAGACCCCTGAGTTTTCGGTAGGAGAATACAATATCTCTTTTGTCCCATTTTGAGTTATGGACAGGCTTCACTTGGTAAGAAGGGAAAGAGAAGGGAATCCTGCAATTCTTTATACAATATCTCTTTTCTCCCATTTTTATTTATGGACAGGCTTTAATCAACAAAGAGGAGAAAAGAAAGGTATTCTGTAACCCTTCATCCATGATCAAATTCGCGGGTCTGAGGTTAGAGCCTCTCGTTTTTGAAAAAATAAACGTAATCTTCCAGCAATTATGCTTACAGAAACCTCTAATGTCGCCTCGTGCTCTTGTACGTTGTCTTATTGTAGTCCTGTTTACACTGATTCTGAGATTTTAAAGGGCCCGTGAAGGATGTCTCCTGCCCGCCCTGTGTCGAAGAATGTGGCTTCGTGTGTCGACGAGGCGGGGCCCTCCCGTTTTTTGGTGTCCCTAACTTCTGCGATTTTGCAGGTCTTAACACCTTGGCGGAATTTTCGAGCAGTTAGTCAGACTTTAAACTCTCTGACAGATCCTTTCCGAATAGAAAGCGGTACATTTTTGTAGCTTTCAGGGACTCTCTCCGAGGAGACTCTATATTAACAAAGATCAAATTTGTTCTCATTTGTGCCTCGCCGTATTGCAGATCAGATCCCTTTGGACGAGTGTCGTAATGGATCTGTCTACAGCAGAAATGTTAGGCGTCAAACTCTTTCGTTTTGAAAGGATCTTTTCGTCCCTTGACAGAGTGTTTTCAACTTTTCGTAAAGCTAGTTTAACTTCGTCTTTGAGCGTTGGAGGGTCGATGTGCAAGCAATTAATCGGTGGCGTATATTTTTATGATAAGCTTTGCTTTCTCTTCCGATGATAGACCAATTTTAATAATGTCCGCCCAGCGGATGGCAATGTCCTCCAGGGCTGCCGGTGCAAGGGTCCTGTGTTCCAGGCAATGTTTCGCAGGAGAATTAAGAACGCCTTCTTCAATTTCCTCATGTGGGCAATTAGTAATTTCAGGCGCAGCTGTTGTACCTCTAGAATACTGGAGAAATTTTCCGTGGGTGCCAAATTCAAAAGCAGTGGCTCTGGTTCTCTGTCTAAAGATGACAGACAATTTACTTCCAGCTCTGAGATTCCTGGAGAGTATGCGCGATTTCTCGAACTAGAGCGTGACCTCCGTCTTTTTCGAAAGCTACCTCAATCTGTTTTGAAAACACAAGTTCGCATTTGTAAAAAGACTATTCCTGAACAAATTATTGCTATAAAGGAAACTGTTAGAGCGTCTTCATGGTAACAGACCCATCTGCTGGTTCAGAACCTGTCTGATGAAAAGATGACTCACCCCAGGACAACTATTTTTCCACAATGATTAAGAGCCATTGGATACGAAATGGGTCGGACCCGAAACGTTTCTGAGAGGTGAGACGTCACGGATCACAGGCCGATTTTCAACCCAGAAACCATATAATACTTATCTGAAGGTCTTTGGTGCACGGAATCCGAATCGGACCACAGAATTGCTCCGTCGTCTCAGGTTTTTGACCTATCATAACCTGAATGTGCAAAAAAAACACAGGTTTTTGCTATGGTCGGGGTTGAATTACATCGCGAATCAATTGCTTTTCTAAAAACTTGGTGATATCGTTCAATAAAGTTGAATACTTTTCTATTTTCGTGAATACAATCTTACCGAAAAAAAGTTCGAACGGACAGCAGAACCAAAACCCATAAACTCAAAATCTATGAACCCGAAACAATCTTTTTCTGAATTTGTTTCTGAAATACTTCATTTTATTTTCTTGGAGTAGGTAGAGTAGGTGAAAGAGCTGAAGCTGGTGGAGAAGCTGGAGAAGTTGAAGTAGGTGAAGAAATTGGAGGTGTGAAATCAGGAGGAGTTGGAGGAACTAGAGTAGGTGCAGGAGCTGGAGTAAGTAGTGGAGCTGGAATAGGTGGAGCAGTTTGAGGAGGTGAAAAACCTGAAGAAGAAGGACAAGCTGGAGTAGGTGGAGGAGCTGGAGTGGGTGGCGGAGCTGGAGTAGGTGGAAGCATTGGAGGAGGTGGAAAAGCTGAAGGAGGTGGAGGAGCTGGATTTGGCGGAGAAGCTGGATGAGCTGGCAAACCTGAAATAAGTGGAGAAGCTGCAGTAGGTGGCGGAACTGGAATAGGTAGAGAAGCTGTAGTAGGTGGTGGAGTTGGAGGAGATGAAAAAGTTGGTGGAGGTGAATGAGCTGAAGTAGGTAGAGGAGCTAGAGTTGGTGGCGAAGCTAAAGTAGGTGAAGAAGCTGGAGGCGTAAAAGTTGGAGAAGTTGGATGAGCTATAGTAGGTGGTGGAGCTGACGTAGGTGTGGGAGCTGGAGGAGTAGCAGAAGCTGGAGTAGGTAATTTTTACAAATTTTTCAAAGAATTTATAAGAATTTCAAGCATTTTAAGATGGGTACAGTATACCAGATTTGAATGATCTCAAAACATTTCTAGAATTTTTAACGATTTCAAAAGGCTTCAACAAATTTGAAATGATTTCAAAAGATGCCAATGATTTCAAATGAACATGAAGGATTTCATAGTCAAAGATTGAAGGAAGACTTCACAAATATTTCAAACATTTCATAAAGATTTCGAAAAACTTCACAAAGACTTCAAGGATTGCAAGGATTTCAAAGAGCCTACAAAAAATTTAAAACATTAAAAAATATATTTCTCAATGGTGGCACAGAAATTTCAATATTTCACAACTATTTTGAAACTTTCAAAAGATTTCAATAAATTCACAAAGATTTCATAAAGACAAGTTGCGTTCGCAAAAAAAAAGAATTTCTATTTGTGTCTGTGAAATGCTTGAGTAATGATTTCGAATGAGTTGACTATCTTTTCATTTCACGAAAGATACTTTAATACCTCGACAATTTAGTGGAGATGAATAACGAAATGTCTTCCGCAAACATTCATGAAGGTTCTGTGAGTGAAAACTCTGGCTTTTGTGATAAATTATCAGGTCAAAAATATCCCCCCCCCCCACGCATTTTTAAATAATCTATAAAAGCAGCCGCCACCCACGAAATTCTTTCTTTCCGGAATCAGTCTTGAGGTCTCTATCGTTATCAATACTCGTATTAGGAAACAATGAAAATAGTCACTCTGTTATTTGCCTGCATGGCTTGGCTCAAAGTTGCAAGTAAGTTCACCTAAAATTATATAATTGATGAGAAACACTCTATATAGTTAGAATATAGTAGGAAATTCATAATCAAATAGTTTGTGTTTGTAGAAATTTTTTAATTAAAATTTCCATTCAGTGCCACGTCAAAAGATTCAAATCTAGTAACATATGGAAACAGAAAAGTGACAATTACATACTAAATCATTATTAATAATATATCCGTTTTCTATAGAATTATATCCAACATGAAAATATTAAAAATCTGTAATTATATTTGTTTTTCAATAAGAATTTCTATTTAGACCACGTCGCGAGATTCAAATATTGTAACATATGGATACAAAAAAGTGAAATATTATATTTGTTTTCTATAGAATCATATGCAACATGAAAATATTAAAAAACTGTAATTAAATATTTTTTTTAAATAAAAATTTCTATTTATACCACGTTGCGGGATTCAAATATTATAACATATGGCATGAAACAGAAATAGGTTACAGCATTTAATTATTCTTTATTTTGAATTTAACTTTCATAAAATTATGGCTAATATTAAATTTATTACAAAAATCAGCAATAAAGATTTTTCAAATCGAATTAAAGAATTTTGTATTCTATGTTTACACAGCTGTTCCGCCTTGCTCTATTAAATTTCTAAATATATCGGAATGAAAAAATCACGGCAAATATTTTTGTACAACGCAAAATTTGTAATTAAAAAAAATGTGTTGGTAATATTTTTCAATAGCAATTTTTATTTATTCCCACCTGGCTGGATGGAAATCTTGTAATATATCGGAATCAAAATATGTAAGACGAATAACAACACAGAAAAAACTAAGTGTCAACTTCACCTGGAATTCGGGGTAAAGATTACCTGCAACAAAAATTACGCCATGTGAGTAAACTTTACCCGCACATCTAGGGTATTATTCTGCGTTTACCTAAGTTCGGGATTAATTATCAATTTTTACCTTGAAGGCCTAGTAAATGTCATATTCAGGGTGGCCACAGAACCGGGAAAACCGGGAAAAAGCCGGGAATTCGGAACGACCGGGAAATAACCGGGAGTTTCGTCCGAACTCCGGGGAAAAAAAATGAAAACTCTATTATAGGGATAATTCGAGCAGGCAGCAAGTGGCAGCGAGCCAATTTCTTTGTGATCATTGCGTAGTTATTGGCTTCTATGCAACAGTAGTGGCGAAAGATATTATTATTTTGAGTACAAACATGTACTTTTTCATTTTCTACGTTGAGACTGAATAAATAAGTTAAACTGTTTTGTTATGATAATTTGCCTTTTTCAGTGCAGTTATACAGCGTAATTACGTGTATGTATACTCACGTACTGAAAGCCACAACACGTTGAAAGAATAGAATTTTACGAAACACCTTCGAATTTTGTTGCACGGATTCTTCGAAAAATCTTCATTTTGTCCTTGTTTAAAATGATTAAATTTTTCCAAATTAGTTCATTTGCTAAAAATTATGAAGAATTTTGCAGGAAAATCCTGAAAACACGTCAAAACTGTTACTAAAAAAACCGGGAAAATTTCCGAAATGTACCCGGGAAAATCGGAAAAAAACCGGGAAATTAAAATCCCTCATTCTGTGGCCACCCTGCATGTTGAACTTTTGACAGTTCTAACGATTCGGCAAAACAGCCTTTATGAAGCCGCACTTATCCGATTTGCCTGTTACACCAACCATCAGCTAACTTCACGTCAGCGATTCAAAGCTAGTGGCTTTTCAATTTTCAAGACGGTGGTGACAACTTCAATGAGAACAAAAGACAGTCTCTGCCCATCGAGGGTAATATTTGTGTTTTACCAATAGGAACAGGTGAAAATACGAAATTACCTGCAACACTATTTACCCTAAGTTTTTTCTGTGAAGATATTTGAGTAAGATAGGTTCAGCAATTAATACTATCTAGTGTTATATATTATTTGGAATTATTTTTATTTTAGATGAATTCTTTGAATCAACTGGAGTTTCTTAAATTCTATGTATTCTTTAAGATTTTTTCAATTGCATAGAGTACTTGAATCGTCTAGTTGCAAAACCGGCCAACTCCTTGATTTTGGTAAATGCGTTTTTTCAGTTTTTTGAGTCCTAAGTGAACTTTTTAATCAACTGGAAACAAGAAACCATGGAAAAACTACTTAAATCCCTGTTCCATATGCGTTCGAAAAACACGATTTGCTGCAAAACCGGTCAAATCTCCATGCTGAAAATGGCCGCTCGTTTCGTGTAGTGTTCACCTACATACTTGAGGATAAAGAAGTTTGTCGAAGAAGTTCCTTTTAATCAAGCAAGAAATAGGAAAAGTGTTTTGAAGCATTATGCCCTAATGTCTTTAACCACCTAAGAGTTTTTGTTCCCATCTTATTCATGCTCAGTGTGACAGAAAATCAGCTTTCCCCAACAATTTTGTTTTCTGGAGATGGCCGGTTTTGCAACTAGACGATTCAATTTTAAGCTTGTTCAAATTCGTTTAAATTCTTTTAACTTTAGTGAATTCTTCCAAGTTCTTCATTTTCTGAAATTTTCTGATTTTCTTTAAATTCTTGTTGAAATTGTTTCAAATGCTCGAATTCATTTGATCAGTGGAATGCTTTTAATTCGCGAAATATTTTTCTTTCAAAGAATTCTCTCCACTTGTGAGATGCCTTTAATTCATGAAATTCTGTCAATTTACGGAACTTGTGAAATTCATGAAATTTGTTGTGTTCGTAGACTTTGTTGAAATCGAGGAATGTAGTACATTTGTTTGATCCACACATTTGCAATAATTTGGATAATGTCGAGAATGTAGAAAATTTAAAGAATTAGAGCCGAGGGAACTCGCAGGAAATTAGAAGTATGAATGGAATTCACGAAATTCAGAGGAATTCAGAAGATTAGAAAGAAGCGCTGTTGATTATGTGTATAAATTTCCCACTTCACTGCCAGTTTACTTTCACTGACACATTCACCTGTTTTAGCTATTTATCAATAGTCCTCTTGAATTCTTTTCCATCAAGGTGGAAGTGAAAGTGGAGTGAGAAAATTACCCCAGTGATTATCTGCTAATAGTTATTTTTCCAGTGCACACGAATTTCATAAATATTTTTTTTTCACAGTAATCAGTGCATATGATCACCGTCCAACATACGATGATGTTATTTTCGAACGTTTTGGAACTCTCCCTTCTCATCTTATTCAGGACGGAGACACTATTACTGTACAAAAAGTGATAAATGGCAATCGTGTACCTCGAGATATTGTTAAAGGAGTTTTGGAACGTGTTGAACCAAGGACTTTGCCTGACCGGTATCATGCTGACAATCTTGAACATGGTAACGTTCTTATCATCGTTGATGGCCGCAATTGGTTCTTTGCAAAGTTTACAGGCGGCGATGGTTATGAGGACACTCAGCGTAATGGAGGTGAAGCAATATACCGCTGTAACATAAAAAGAGATAATAACATTATTTCGAAAGCTATTCTTATGAAGCCTAATGAATATGTCACGGCTCCAGGACCCCTTCGTGTTCTATTCTTAAATCATTCTAGAGTTAGTTTCACTGGAGAGTTACAAAATCCAGGCGGCTAACGTGCAGGCTATACAATTGTTGAAATAATTTTTCACAACAACAGTTGTAAAACAATACTAAATAAAAAACATGTTTCAAAACAATATTTTGTTTCTCATTCCGCCACACTTTAAAAACTAGGATTCGATCAGAACTTTAAATGCGTTTTTCTCGAAACGACGTTTTCAAAGTCGGTGAGCAAGATTTCTAGAAAACCGCTTAACCGATCATTTCCAAACTTGGCAACCATTTTTGTGATATCAAAAAGCAGTCCTTAATCGAAGGAATTTTTTTTCATCAAATTTTTTTTTTTTTTTCAAAAGCGAATGTGTTTTTTTTTTCGACAAAAATCGATTTCTCAACTTTGACTGGCCGCCATTTTGTCAACAAATATTTTTTTTGTCCAAATCCTTCAGTTAAGGACTAGAAAAACTTATAATTTCTTGAAATATTTTTGATTTTCCCATTTAGGATGATCGAGTCCTGAGCAGTGTTGCTCACCGCAACACACCTTCAAAAAATCATACTACGGTGTATCAGTAGTAACTCATGAAATAATGTGTATTCTTGAATGAAAATTAGTGTAAATTAGGTTTATATGATACTCTTTCAAATATACAAACTTTTACCAAAAAGTATTTTTTCAAATAAAAGATCGATAAAATTCACTTTTTTATTGCGTTGCAAGTAGGGCTAACCCCTTAAAGCAGTTCACGCAACAAAAAACAATTGCACTTCAGTTTGATCCGCTAATCTAATAAAATAAGGTCGGTTTGTGGATTGAAATAGGCTCGAAATGAGAATCATCGGTCAATAACTAAATCTGATGAAACAAATGCTAAACTGTCAAATTTAGAAACCAGGGTAACCCAGTCCTTCAGTGAATAAAATAAAAAATAAATAAATGAAAATCCATGGAGCAAGCGGTGGTTAAATCGGACCAAAGGTGCCCCGGAAATGGTATCAATCCACTTATACGGTCAATTTGAAGGTGGAATATTAAAATTTGTGCCAATTTTTAAGCCAATATTATTAAAGGTATCACCTTCAGTAAATAAAATAAAAATAAAAAAATTCAAAATCCATGGAGCGCACGCGGGTCAAATCGGACCAAAGGTGCCCCGGAAATGGTATCAATTTACTTATACGGTCAATTAAAAGCTGAAATAATTTAAAATGTGTGCCAATTTTAAACTTGATATTATTAAAGGTACCACCATCAGTAGATAAAATCGAAAAAAAAGTTTAAATCCATGGAGCAGACGGAAATCAAATCGGACCAAAGGTGTCCCGGAAATGGTATCAGCCTGAGTGTGATGGTTTCACTCTAATTTTTACGAATTTTTAATTTTCAATTTTTCATATTTTTTTGTAAGTTAGTTTAGGATAATGTTTGTACAAAATATTGGCACTATCGGTTTTTCGAATTAAGCCTTAAAAAATGAGAGAAACAAAAAACAAATTTTTACAAAAACCTAAATTTTCTCCTAAACAAAAATAATTTTTCTGTTTTTTTTTTTGTTTTAAATTTTAATTTCGATAGAAATTTGACTGAAATTTGAAAATATAGTTAAATTGTTAGGTTTTCATTAAAGTCAGTACCAGTGGGGTTTTCGTGCCACAGAAAATAAATTTGGGGTAAAATAAAAAAATTCAAGAAATTACCTTAAAAATTTGAATTTCATTACATTATTTCATTCCTATGATAGATATTTTGGTTCCAAATTCAAGAATTCAAAATAGCAACCTAAGTTTTGGGAATTCTAGCTCATTGGTAAATTTTCATGAAAGTCAGTAAGAGGTGGGATTTTAAGTAACAGAATAAGAATTTGAGGTTAGAATTGAAAAAGTTGAAACAAATTTTGAAAATTTTATTCAATTGGTAAATTTTTATCAAAGTCTGTAAGAGAACGTTTTTTGAGTCACAAAAAAGATACTTGCGGCCCAAAATTCTGTATTGTATGACTTAATGAACCTTCTCGTAATCGACTTTCATGGAAATCTACCAGTTTAATCATATTATCTAAATTCAGATCCACTTTTGGCATTTTTGACCCGAATTTGTGTTCTGTGCCCCGAAAACCCCACCCGTACTGCATTTCACGGAAATCTACTAATTTAATAAGTTTCAAAGTTGGAGTCAAATATATGAATTTTGGAATTTTGTAATTCTGTCCCCAAATTCATGCTCTGTACCCCTAAGTACTACCTAACATTAGTGCGAAGACGTACGTGTTATGTAACTTTACTGCACAGCCATAAGTGCTGCGTAACTCTATTACGTAGACATACTTGCTATGTAATTCAATTGAGCATCCACAAGTTCCATGGAACTCTACTGCGCACATGTAAGTACCCTCTAACTTTACTGCTTATCCATAATAAGTGAAGTGTAACTATACTGCGCATCTATAAGTTCCACCGAACTCTACTGCGCCGATGTAAGTGCTGTCTGACATGAGACTCTATTGCGCATCTGCAGAAGTCATGGAGTTCTACTGCGCAAGTTTGAGTGTTATATACTTCTACGGCGCAGCCATACATTTCGAGTAACTCTACTACGCAAATACGCTTGCCACGTAATTCACTTGCACATCCACAAGTTCCATGGAAATCTACTGCGCATATGCAAGTACCCTCTAAATTTACTGTGTATCCATAAGTGACGTGTAACTATATTGCGCATCCAAAAGTTCCGTGGAACCCCATTGCGCTGATGTAAGTGCTGTGCAATTCCACTGCGCACACGCAAAAGTACTCCTAACATTACTGCGCACCCGTAAGTGGTATGGAGCTCTACTACGGATCCGTATAAGCCATGAAACTCTACTGTGTATCAATAAGTACCTCCTTATCGACTCAAACCCTTAAGAGCTAGAAGGGTCTTTGATTACTACAAGTAATATTTGATTTGTTTTCTATGGCTAGTTACTAGGAAAAATGTTCAGGGCCTACTCAATACACCTAATATTGAAGATTCTGAATGAAATTCATAAAAACCTCTTTTGCTCATTGTTCGTTTCTTACTTTCAAGGGAACCCTCATTCCTGTCACCCATTTTTTTAAATGAAGGAAAAGTGTAAAAGTTATGAATTGTGGTATTTACCTAAGTCTGATGTTACTGGCCTCAATGTCAAGTAAAAATATTTATTCTAATTGCATTATTCTGTAATTTTTCACGAATTGGTTGAAAAGTGCGATGTTAGCTCACATTTTGTAAAATTTAGAGTGCAATTTGGGAAATAAAAATAACAACCACTGGAAAAATATACAAGAGTATTTCTTTGTGAACAATAGTGATGGGGCATTTATTTTGAATTTTCATTTGAAGAATACTTCAGAAGGTTCTCAAATAGTGTGACAGGAATGACGGCTGCGTGACAGGAATGACGGCTGTCTGACAAGAATGATGGTGACTGAACTCATGAGGGAGCTCATGGTTATTTCTTTTTGAAGCGCTCTTTTCGCAATTCAATATAGATAACCAATACCTCAAAGTTACTTTCTTCTTTTTTGTAATTCAAAAATAAAAAAGTTATGCAACTCTTTATCTATAAAAATCAGAGTTTTTGGGGACGCGCTGTTCCTTTGACAAAGGTTTTCTCGGAGACGGATGCTTCTTTCACGATGTTAGTTTCACGGATCAATACAGCCTAAGAGTATCTCAAACCTTTTTCGCATTTATTCGTTTAAAAGTAATTGTGTGAAAGTTCTACAGTTTCTCCTATAAAATTCGGGATTTGGCACTTACGCCCCACAGTGGACCTTTTTTGAAATTCTGTCTCAAAATCGTAGAAATTTAGATCGCAATGACTTAGAGGGATATATTTTTTTTAAAGGAAAAACCATTCCGAATATAGAAAAATTATAGAGAAGTCAAAAAAAAAATTGTGACCTTGAAAAGCTGTGTTGAAGATGGAATTTTCGGTAAAAAAAATCGTTTATTGAATACCAAAAACGCTTACATCCGTAATAGCACGGAACGTTCCCGGGACGTTTAAAATGTCCGCCACTTCGGAACGTTCCAGGGGAACGTTCCAGGAAAGTTCCACTGGGACCTGAGGAGAAACTTCCATTATTGTTATTTTTAACAACAATTATCTCGTAAACCGTAAGAGATAGGTAAGAATGGATGTCATTTTTGAGTTTTGAGTTCCGCATATACTACACAATAATATGATATCCGTATCATAAATTGACATCGATTTTGACCTATCACTTACGGTTCACGCTTTATTTATTGATAATAATAACAATAACGTGAATTTATGTTTGGAACGTTCCTGGAACGTTCCCAAGCGGCGGACATTTTACACGTCTCGGAAACGTTCCTGGAACGTTCCGTCACATGTGGCATTTCACATCTGCGGCATATCTACCTAGCTGCTCCTCTCCTGCGCGGAATTTTCCACAGTACAAGCATTCACCAGGCAGAGGAATATGGGACCCAAGAATGGCCAGGCCATCTTTATCGTGATGACCTCCACATTATCGGGACTCGGGGCTTTATTGTTCGTTAAAACCCGAACAATATCCCACGTCTCCTGCAACGTAAATGGCTGCTTGTCCTCAGTTGTTTCCCCGATGAAGTTAGCAACATCATCAGGGAAGTGAGCTTCCCCAGAGTTGTCCGGGACACAGGCCTTTATGAAAAGGCCAGCGCCCTCGCGTATAGAGTTCACGGGCGAACCTTGTTCATCTCTGACGAGTGCCACGTCGACACTCTCTCTCCGGAGAAGGTCACTTAGTTCATGCGAGACATATCCCGCGTTCTGCATGTTCAATTGGAATATTAACAGTGGCATGATGGAGCGTCCCCTAGCGGGTGGCTTATGTCGACCAACCAAGAAAGCTCCGTCACGCGAATAGGTTGTCGCTGACAATGGTCTGTCAGTCGAGTCTTGTCAGTCAGTTTCGTCACGTCTATTGTGTCTGTGCATTAGTATTCGTTATTGCAGATACCTTAAGCCTGCCCAGATGCCGGCCCAAAGCCGACTGGTAAGAGGGGCAAGACTTACTAAGTATGTCTTGCTCCCCCTTTTTACCCTGGCGCTTACAGGGAGCGCACACGGGAGAAAAGCCCGCGTGCTTCCTGAGGCAAGCCGTTATCTTATGCCCCTTCGCCGCGCAATGCCCACAGGTGTCCTGTATCTCTTTGCAATGCTTAGCGACATGACCGTCTACCTGGCACCTCGTAATACGCGTAACGGAGCGGACGGCACAGCGCCTCCAACCCACAAAGAGGAAGCCCCTCTTACAGACAGCCTCGTGCAGCGAGGGGGATACCGAGGCGACCCAGTGCACCGAGTCGGTCCTTCTCGGGCCTGCCCTGTAGCGGAGCTTGAACTTCTGCTCAAACTCCGCAGGCGACAGACCTTCGAACAAGTCCGTATTCAGCGAGTGGATCGCTGCGGCTATCTCCTCCCCGCTGCTCTCAGCTTCGATGTTATAGATAATAATCTCCGGGTGGAGGGGAGTGGGAAGAAAAGCCTGCAGGCCTCCCTCCCTGAGTGCGGGGTTGTTGAGGATTTTGAGGATGTCTGCCTGGCTGGTGGTTTACAACAGCACGGCGCCATTCCTCATCTTCTTGACCCTACACACATCGATCACCTACCTGATGGGATCCAGAGTTGTCATGATGGCTTTTTTAGTTTTTTCGCTGTCGACCTCGCCGGCGTCTTCAGACACAACAGGGTCCTCACAACCACGGCTGGGACAGGCGGACGGCGGGGAGTTGCGCACTGGAGCGGGAGGCTTCGGGGCCGGAGGTTCTGTGGTGACAGAGCTCCGATCTCCTTAGGCCCCCGGGCCCGCCTCTACTTCTGCGACCGCCGCTTCCGCGTTTCCCAACGGTGGTGAATCCTTGCGGATCAGCACCGTTCAGATTCGTCTGAACTGGAGGGACACTCATCAGGTTCTGAGCAGCAGGTTCCAGCCTTGGAGGAGCTGCAGCAGTTGACAATGGTGCTGCACCCGTCCCAACAACTACTTGAGCGAATGTTGGGAAGGATGGAGCCTCGTCGCGACCACTCGACAGTTTTGGCCTTTCCGTTATTTTTTTTCCACTCGTACTAGGCTTACTACCGATCGAGCGGCTGCCTGCCATCCCCTCATTGGCTGGTTCCTCCGCTCCTTTCTTTTCCTGCAGAGTCTGAAGGCGGCCCTCCAGTCGGGCATTACGGATAAGGAGATCGCCGACGATATTCTGCATCTCCCTGAACTTGCCTGTTATGACGGCCATCTGCGACTTGTTGATCTTTTTGGTATCATCAAGGCAGAAGGCCGACATATCTTTCTCTAGAGTCAATGCCCTAATTCTGTGGACCTCGGGAGTGACCCCAGGCACCGGCGGCGGCATTAACAAATCCCGTGAGGGAGGTGGGGGAGGCGCTTCAAGCTGCCTTCTCTTCTCCTTTGGATCGTCCGTAGTTGGGGTCGGCGGTGCCGCAGTAGTGGCACCCCGCTTTCCCCTTTTATTACGCGGTCGCTTCTGTGCTTTTGGAGTGGTTTTGGGCCCCTCCGTTAGGGATACGTCCATCTCGCTGAGCTCGTCCCTTCTGGCTGTAGTCGAAGCCGGGGCCGTAGCCAAGTCTTCGGACACATCCTCAGGACCGAGAGACCGCCTCATCGACCATTTCGAGCCATGACAGCCGCGTAACGGCCCCAGAATTCGGAATAGTTTCAGAGCTGGAAACGGCACCAGAGCTGGCAGAGCTGAAAATGGACGTCGGAATGACGTCAAAGCCTGCCGGCAAAGATTTCCCGGCGCCGGTACGCAAACCACTCATGCTTTTCTGCGTTACCGGAAGCAGACCATGCAGTTCTGTCAACCATGCTGGCAATGGCTCAAAGGGAGTCGGCAAATTTGAATTTGCCGGCGCCGATCCATCACCGCCATTGCGCAGGCTTCTCGCGTTTCTCCCGCTCTCCACCCTTCTCATGCCGCCCACAACACCGTCGCCTAGCAACGAAGATGCCGGAACGCCGGTCAACGGCATCACGGGAGCCATGTTTGGCGCGCTGAAAGGTAGCATGGGATTGGTCGGCACATTTTGGGCTTTTTTAGGCGAACCCGTGGGCGGATCGCCCCCAGACTTTACCAGTACCTCATTTAGGTCACTATGGTCTGATCGCAGAGCATAAAAGATCGGAAGCACCGAAAACACTATCATCGGCCGCTAGAGGGCGCGAAATGGTTGGATCATGTTCAGGGGGTGTCACAGACACCATAATCAACCGTTTGCTCCTCCATTTTGTCCATAGGGGACAAAATGGGGGCCATGGTCATTCTTGGTTGATCACCTGTGCATTTGTTTCCCTTGCGCGACATACGCGCGCTTTCCTCGATGGCGCTCTTTTCACTCGCGTCACACGCGAAAACCTCAGCAATGCCAAGCCACATGGCTTCCGGGACGCCGGTAAGCGTCCCGCCAGCTACTTCTGGCGCGCTGGGAGCTCCCGCGGGATTGGTCGGCACTTTATTGCGTTTTTTGCGCGAACTAGTGGACGGATCGGCCCCAGACTTCTTCAGTACACTATTGGGGTCACTAGGGATCGTTTGGCGGGGGGCATGAAAACAAGTTTTTTCGGCCTCTAGGTGGCTAAACATGGTCAGGTCGTGTTCCTCGTGTGCTGAAACATCACAAACGATCGTTTGCCCCACCATTTTGGCCATAGGGGCCAAAATGGGGGGCATGGACGCTGTGAGTTGACAGCCAGTGCACTTCCCGCCATTACCCGCGTTTTCCGCACTTTCACTGATATCCGGTTTCTGGCGTCGCTTTGTGGAATGTTCTGAGATCGATCCCCCATGCTTAGGGGCAAGAAACGGTTGAAAAGGGGCAGAAGGGAGGGTGCATGCACCCACTGACTGCCCCCCTCAAAGGGTTGCACTGACTTTATTTCGAAATCCAAAAAACTTAAAGAGTTTCGTCTACTTGTTCCTTGCGAGCTGTTGATTGCAGTCGCTTCTCTCTATCGAGTTCGTCCATTCTGCGACGGCAGGAGCGACACGAAACACGTGTCCTTATCATTATTATATAATTATTATTAAAATATTTACATTTTGTAATTAAAATGCTTTACAAACTTCATAATGACTTTGAAACTTCAGAATGATCTGACTTTACAAAATTTAAAAATATTGTCATTCGCTTCGAAGTATATTTATGATTGACTCCGATTATTCTTCAAGATGTTTGCTTCTGATGAAGGCCCACATGAGGCCGAAACGTCAATAAAAAGGAATTTTGTCTTGATTTATTTTCTTCATTTTTTCTAAATGGATCGTAAGACCGAAACAAAAATATAAAAACTTTGTTTTCTCTCATATTTTCTTAATAAAAACTTTACTGTGGTCTGAGAACTAGAAACGCTGGCAAAAATGTCAAAATTGAAGGTTTTGAAACTTTTAACAGAAAATATAGTATCTAGAGTTCTTACACAAGAAAAATAAAAACGTACGTTCTCTAAGAATCCGCAACTTAAAGTCATGAAATGGTTTTTAGAAAATGTATTGCTGTTAAACGAAAAATTGTTTTATTGCTATATAAATGGGTTTTATCTTCTCAGGAGCGATTTTTCCATTTTTTTTTGAGATTGTGGTCCAGAGTGACCACATCCATATTTTACGTGAAAAATTTTCCGAACGTTCTTCACAACATACATTTTTGTTGAATGTTTTGCAGGGGGGGAACAATGTGTAAAAAAATGACAATCCCTATCCAAATTATAGTTTCCAGAGTTCACTACGAGGAGGTTGCATTATCATGAGTCCCCTCGCCTCTCACATATCGGAGTGCTTTTATAAAACACAGAAACAAAAGACAGTCTATGTTATCGTCTTCTGTTTCTCAGCCTCACACAACACGTAAAACGATTGAAAGTCTGTGAAACTTTTATTAAATTATACTGAAAGCTATGATATATTGTACAATTACAATACAAGCACACGTTTACTGCCTAGTTTTTGAACTAGTTTTTTGAAATCTTGAATCAAATGATGCATAAGCATAACCTACGCCAGTGTCTTATATAAAATACAGAAGCAAGTGACAGTCTTTGTGATCGTCTTCTGTTTTTCAGCGTCACATAACAGCAAACAATTGAAAGTCTGTGTAATTTTTGTCTGTTTTTTTTATTTTAGTCCTTCTTAGCACTAGCTAGCGCTGATTGTGTAATTTTTTCAGTCATTGTTACTCGTTCATACGTCGTTCCATCTCATTGTGTGATTTCAATTTATTTTCTGTTTTTGATCTTCGTCCATGGGTCTTTCTGCGCTGCAAACTTAATTTTTTCTTGTTTATGATTCTCGTCCATGTGCAATTTCATTCGAAACGAAAGATGATTTCAACGAGCCTAATACCTATTTCGATCTAAATATTATCGTAACTTTCCATTTGTGACCTTCCTTTGTTTCTTTTCCTAATTCTCTCTAGACAAGGAGGCATCTAACTTGACGATCCTCATTTTTTTTAAATTAGTAATAGTCGTTTATGCGTTACCGCGCTCTACGGGTTTTATTCGTTCTTGTTCGTAACGTATTTTTGAAATATCATTGTTTGATTTTTAATTGTTTTCTCTTTTTGATTCTCATACGTGCGTCCATCCACGCTGCAAGCTTTATTTGATCCTGGTCATTATTTTCGCCTGTACGCTATTTTATTTGGTTGCTAAATTAATTTCAACGATCTTGCTACGAGTACTATTATTGCACATTATTGCCAAGATAGCCAACTATCTAGACCAAAAATGCGGGACGGTCGGACCTTACCACTGAAGAACTTTTTTTTCTAGGGGAAAGTTTTTGGAATAAATAAAGAAACTAGATAGACTACATAGTTTACTACCTTGGTTATAGTACGAAAAACTGTATGCTACTTATGACCGCGTATTACAAGCATGAAATAAGCTTGAAATACTGTAGTGCGAGTATAGTCAATATTCATTTTCTTACCAAAGAAGTATTGATTGTATAAAAAGCATAGTAAATTCGGGACATGCGAGATGCTACTTCAATTTTCTGGGACACTTTGCAGGACAAATTTCAGAGCGAGACAGAAGGTACAAATGCGGGACGGTTGGCTACCTTGATTATTGCACATTATTATTTTTTTCAATCTTGTTGTCGGGTGAACCCGGTTTTTCATCAGAGCCACGGGCTGAGTCAAGTGACTGATTAGATAAGGATGTTAGAAGTTAATATAATACCATGTCTGAAATCTTCCACGCTGATGTTGTAGGAAAAAAAGTAGGAGCATCTGTGGTTTGTAGTTCGTATTTCAACGCTGTTATCCATACACAACGGCCACAATCGTCGGATGTGGCAACAGTCGCCTCTGAATACATGAGTACATTGATTATGCGCTCTCGGTAAACTAAGGTGTCTGTAACACCGTCTTGACAGGCAAAAATAAATCCCTCAGTCTCCGATCTCAATCCAGCAGACTTGAGAAACATGTTGGACGGACCCATCGAGTGCTCTTATTTACGTATGATGCCGTAGAATTTATCATGAAGGGGCTTGTCAGCATGTTCTCTCAGTCAGCAATACAATCAGTGGACTCTAATTCCTCTTGAATGTTAACGTATTCGCCAATTTCAATCCCATGCTCCTCCAGAACTTCTTCGACGTGATAAAAAAAATGTCGCACGTAAACTCTAACGAGATCCTGTAGAGTTGCCAATATACTGTCGACAATAGGTTGCGTGATGTTTGAAGAAACCCTTAGTTGGAGTATGAAACGAGCTATAGCTTTTTTCCGGACATTATCGGCATCAGCCATATCAATGTCCACGTTTTCCAAGTCTTCTGCCAGCTGTTCTTCATCTGTCTCTTGATTGTCAAAATAAAAAATATCCCCTTCGCTTCCAGAATAACCGTCTTCGTCTTCAGTAATATGATAATTGACGGGTTCCATTTGTGAAATAAATTATCCCACCACGGAAGAAATAGAACTGAAATTGAAAAAGTAGGCATGATATATATCAAAAAACTTCAGTATAATAATTCCCATAAGAATCGCTTATAAGTTTTGAGTTCAGTAAACAAAATTAGTCAAAAAAGGCGCCGTACGCCTAGAACAAAATTTTCGTAGTATACCAAGACGTGAATTACATCATTCAAACCTCCCACTACCATACTTTATCTCACTTACTCCCCCTACATTCCCCTGTCCTCCCCTACTTCCATTTCCCACACTTCAACCTATGCTTCCCCTCCCATTCTCAACTTCTTTCTTATCTACTTCCCTCTCTCTTCACTTCTCCAGCTAACACTCCCCTTCCTCCACATTCCCAAAATAAATTTCCCTCACTTCTTCACTCGAATATTCCCCAACTTGCCATACTCCTCACATTCGTTCTGAAAGGAAACTCTGGATTCAGTTTTGTTGTGGCCAGGACGGCTAGGCCCGGAAACGTTCCTAAAAAGAACCGGATCCGACTCCGGAACGGTCGAGTTTTTGTTCCGGATTCACAAGCCAGGCAAAAATTATTTATTGTTTATATAAGCAAAAGTGCCTCTCTTGCCCAAATAATTGACGAAAACTGTGATATAAGAACAACTAAAAAAGGAAAAATTTCTTAACACTTTCGCAAAGTTATTATTATCAAGGTATTAATTATTTTTCAACGAAAACTTTCAGCACAGAAGATTCAGTTTTAAATGTATGTGGAATTAGAGCCTTTTTTAAGTTTCGAACCGAATTATGAATTAAATTTTAAAATCCATATAAAATAATTTAATAAACTGAGTTAATGAATAACTTCTCAAAGTACATGTAATTATTATGTTGAGGTAACAACAAAATTTAATTATTTTACTGAAAGTGCAACTATATTGTTGTAGTCCTTTCTTATCAAAAATTCAAATACTTTGTCAAAATTAATTTTTTTGGTAAAAGGTTCATCATTTGTTTGAAAACTGAACTATTTTGATAAAAATTCATTTCATGTTTAGTGGAAATTGAATTTTTTAAATAAACAATTGAACTATTCCATTTTTGGTAAAAAATTTATCTTTTACAGTTGAAAAAATAACTATTCGGTTAATTTTTTCTAGTTGAAATTTCAACTTTTTGGTTTAAAATTCATGTATTTTCTTCAAAATTCATCTTTGCTGGTAGAACATTAAAATTCTTGGTCAAAAATTCATCTTTCTGGTGTGGTTATCAGAAGATTCAACTATTTTATTTTTGGTTGAAATCCTGCATATTGTATAAGTTGAAAATTCAACTATTTGGTGGAAAATTCCTGTATTTTGTTGAAGAGTCGTCTTTTTAGGTAAAAAAAAATAATCTTCATTGTTGAAAATTCAACTATTTAGTGAAAAATTAATTTATTTTGTTATAGGGTCACCTTTTTGGGTAAAAATTATTCTTATTTGTTGAAAATTCGACTTTTCGACAGAAAATTCATCTTTGTATGCAGAAAATTCAACTATTTGGTCAGAAACTCAACTATTTTGTTAAAAATATAATTATTTTTGAAAATTTTAATTATTTTGAAAGAATTTAATTACTTTGTTGAATTCATTATTTTTTATCGGAAATTTGACTACCTTTTTTTTTTAATTCAATTGTCTTTGAAAAAAATCGCCTTTTTGGCTTGAAAACTTTACTATTTGATTGAATCTTGAACTATTTTTTGGAAAACTTGTCTCTTTTACTGATATCTTTATCTATTTGGTTGTTGATGCAACTGTTTGATTGGAAATTAATTTTTGTTGCTGTTGAAATTTTTTTGTGTGTGTTAAAAATAAACATCTTTGAGTAGAGAATCATTTTTGGTTGAAAAATCAACCATTTTGTTGAAAATCAAATAAATTTCGGTTCAATATTTAAGGAATTTAAAGTGCTTCACAATGAATGCAATGTTTTCTACATAAATTTTATTTAAACAAGTTGATAAACGTGAAATCCGTTTCGAGCCAACGGCTACGGCACTTTCGGGGGAGGGTGGAGGCCAATAAACCCAAAATTGGTAATGTAGTTTATGGATGACCTATAACTGAAAAAAAAATTGTAGCAAGAAAGTTAATTGATGCCGCCAGGCCTGCAAAAAAAAAGTATCTTGGCGGCGCTAGGCTCCGCGAAAACCACTGGGAGTAGCGTGAAATGTACACAAAATCAGTAGATTTAACTGAACTTCAAAGTTTAGTTAAATCTACTGATTTTGCGCCAAACTGGCATTGTGAATTAAAGATCTTGTAATCTTATTCACAAGGCACTACGAATTATAAAGTAGATACACTCGCATATATACAAATCGGATCGGGCAAAACCTTGTTTCCCTTTCCGTGCTATTTTTATTGTCCTCGTGTCCTTGTGTATTCCTGTTGTCCTGTGACCTGGTGTTCTGTTGCCTAGATTCTCCTCTTGAGATGAAATGACGTACGTTCCATAATAAGCTAAGCTGTCAAAGTAACTCGAATCACGAAATAACAAGTAAACACACTTAAAACAAGTAAACACTTAAAAACATTACACGCACAATGAGAATTGGACACAGCATCAATCGAAACCGCGGTATTTTAATGAATATGTACTTTCATGCGGAAAATGCATATTTTTATATTAAAAAAAACAAAATCGGTGGTACGTGCGGTCTGAAGCGATACTACCAATGCAAGCTCATTTATTTTGTAAGTTGCCCCACTTACCTGAATTAGAAGGCTACAAAATGTGTAACACTAACCTCAAATGTTCGTTTTTAACGATTCACATGAATAACATGTTAAATTATCTAATAATATCTAATAAATTACAATTACAATTTGAAATTTAGGCTATGACGTCCTTTCTTGCTTTGAATCCTAATTAATATGTGCGATGAATATTATACTTCCATTGTAGGATTATTTCGCATCCTCGAAAAAGAATATTCCATGTCCTCTCTTGAGTTAAGTTTGCATCACCCAACACAATACACAACCATTTTTAAATAAGGGGCTGTGCATAAATTACGTGAGACGTTTTTTCTTTTGTTTGAATAAAAAAGGGAATAAAATTGCTGTGAAGTTGAGAAGGACACAACGATATAAACAAAAGAAAAACGTCTCACGTAATTTATGGACGATCCCTAAAAATGCATACGAAACTGATACTGTTAAGCGGGGGAGCTGTCTTGTGTAATATGCAGCCGCTATAGCAGACGAGTTTCTTTTTGCAACCTCGAATTTCTCGCGCGTCGCATCGTTTGTTTTGAAAATGTTTTCTACCCAGTAAACACGGGATAACTTTAAGATATCGTTATTTTTATCGTTCACAGGAGCTCTTACAGAAATTACCAAAAGATATCTTCACGAAATCTTCAAGAAGTTTTTCAATGATTTCTGAAACTTGTTTTTTTTTAAGACGTCTCTTGATGTCTGTAAGAAAACTTTTAGAAACGCGCGGGATGTATTTTCAGAGATAACTTAAAGACGTCTTTGAAGATATCGTTAACGATAATTTTTTAAAGAAAAAAGGCGCGTAGTGCAGGAGCTGGCGGGTGTGCGATATGGAGAATTGATAAATAATTATATTTATATCGTCATGTATTCCCAATCTGTACATTCAGTATTAAAAATGTCGGTGAAAAGAAAAGTGAATCAAGAACGAAGCGAGTAAACGTATAAATTTTCTAAATATTAAAAGTGATTTATCCAGCACGTCGTGTTCCTAACCTCTAATACCTCTTTCTAGCTCTCTCATGTTCTCAAAAAATGGGAAGTGTATTACAAGAAGAGAATGGAAAACAGCTCAATTCTTTCTTCATCACATGAAGAAGTTAAAATTTTTAAGTGTAATCAAATAATGAAGATAGACCTGCCGTCCCTCGAAATTTCAAGCCTGGAATGCAACTGAAAATTCTCGGCCGTCACGTACTTAGTCCTGCAGCTTCAGGTTTACCTCGAATATTTATCAGTTATATATAAATGACTTTAAATTAAAAAACAGGCACTTCTGTTTATACAAAACACAGAAATTGCAAGTTTTCAAATTCAAAGTCATTTACATATTAGACATTTAAAAAATAATAACCCCCCAGTTGCATGTAAAATAACGATATCTTCCAGTCATCTTATCAATTCTCGTTATTTTTTCTTTTTTCTATCTTAAAGGCATCGTTACAATATCCCGAAGAGCTCTTTACGATGGTAATAGCTAAACCTTAAAGATTCTTTCAAGCTTCGTTATGGGATATCTTCACATATGTCGTTCATCTTCAAGAAGATGTCGTACAGATCTCTTTAAGATGTCTTCGTGTTTACTGGGTATAGTTTCAAAAGTGAAAGTTATAATAAATTAAAGATAAAAAGTGTTGTGCTGGACTTCCTGTAAGTTATGTTATAAAAGGAATATTAGAGAGTTTATGAATATTCTCCTTTTATATCCATGTAAATACTGCAAGAGGCTTGAGGCTTTGACTGTGCAAAGGTGTGTGCGCCCCGCTTTATTGTTTTCGTTTTGATCTAAACAAACCGTTAACCCGATAACAATACACTAAATTTATATAAAATTCTGACTTACATGCCAAATTCATAATAACAGTTTGTAGAGCGAAACGAAAGAGGCGCTACTGTCACGTATATTTTCATGGTGGACTTCCACGTAGATATGGGTAAGTAAAATATTCGTGGTAATTTACTTGGTTTTCTACGGTAATTTACCTGGTAATTTACGTCATCAGTTTTCTACGTGATGTAAATCACATCTTGTTCTCTATATGAGGGCGCCACCTCTGTGGCAGGAAGTTGAAAATTTGAATTAAATGGCCAATCAGAGGTTTTCTACAAGTATTTTACATAATCGAGGTATTTCACGTACAATACCTTCTTTAGGTATTATACGTAATAAACTTCCAGTTACGCGTAACTGCAAATCTCTGCTCCCAAGGCAGATGAAAGCAGAAGCTAATGAGAGTGAAAGAAAAAAATAGATTTAACCGTCTCTTTCACGCTTATGAGTTTCCGCTCTCACTCACTGCTTTCATCTGTCATGGGAGTCCACCATCAGGGTGGAGTCCCATAGCAGCGTCAAGCTTGGCGCGAAAGGCAAAACGTCAAATCACTAGATATTTCAACCAATTCAAATTCAATGATATTCTCCTAGTAAGCCATGGAAACACAGTCATTGGCTGTACTGTCTGGTGATTTACGGTTTGGCGTTTTGCGCCAAGTTTGACGCTGCCATGGGACGCCACCGTCAGCCTCAGCTTGTGGGATTCGCTAATTCAAGTTGTAACATCAGCTGGCGAAATGTCTGCATGCCGAGGGTCAAGCAATTACACCAGTTGCATGGAACAAACCTTAATTTTTTTAACAACTAGGAAAAAAATTATTTTCCACTATAGTGTATTGGGATATTATTTTCAATTTTTCAACAGCTGTTCGATTAACTTATAAAATCGCTGCAACAAAAAATTTTCGATTTCATTATGTAATTCAATAGCTTCCCCCCATCTGCGCCCCCAACAATCAGTCGCCCTGATTGTTTTTGACGTTTGCGCAGATGGTGCGCAGAAATTAAAAAACCCGCCATTATTCATAAGACATGAGATAGAAAGACATAGTTGCGGTCAATCGTTTCAAAAAGATCTAGCATCTCTGTCTAATTTCATACCTTGCGTATTTCTTTCAGTATCCATCGACGTAACTTGCAAGAACTTTTGTATTTCACAACAAAACTTAATGAATAAAAGATTAAAATTTGGATTAGAGCAGCAGAAACTCAGTTGTCATAGAATTTTTCAATCGATTTAATGGTGCAGTCTCATATGAGCAGAAAACGTCGGCGTAAAGCAGAAACTCAATAGAGAGTAAGAAACGGACGGATCTATTTGTCTCTTTCACTCTCATGAGTTTCTGCTTTACGCTGACTTTTTTTTGCCCACATGGGACTGCACCTTCACTTTCAAACTTGATGACTTTTTTGTGTTGTTTTTCATGGACGTAACATCCATCGACGTGACCATCTTTTCATGTTGTGACGTCAGCTGACAAGAATTCTGCACGCCGAGGGCCAAACAATAATACCAATTGCGTGGAACGCAACATAATTCTTTTCATAACGTGGGTGAAAGTATTTTTTCACCATAAGTGTATTTAGATATTATTTTTTATTTTTGAAATTCTATTTAATTAAATAATGAAATCATTGAAAAAAATTTAATCGCTTTTATTAACTAATTGAATAGCTTTTAGGAAATAAAAAATAATGTGCAAATACACTTACATTAAAAACAGTTATTTTTTATGTTATCGCAAAAATAAATTTGCGTCCTACGCAATTGGTATCATTGTTTGGCCCTCGGCGTGCAGACATCTCGGGGTCTTGACTTTCGCCCACCCAACCTGAATACCTAATTACGAGTTGTTACAATCCTGAAGATCCTGAATGTCATCTGACAGGATTTAGGTTAGGTTTATATCGGCGTGTCTACACGTGCTTTTGCGAGTAAGATTCACATCTCGTTGATTACTTGTATGTTCTTAATTTAGATAAAACTTTTAAAAGAAGAGAAATGATCAAAGAACCCTCGTGAAAAGAAAGACCAACTTTATATCACATTAAGACCAGTTTCAAACTACGTTTGGTCTTTTTCTGGTCTTTTACCTTTCAGCCTATACCTACATCAATTTTAGGACATTGAAATAGACACCACTCTCTCTGTTAAATAAGGATAGCTGTCTGTATCAACACACTAGCTATACCTAAAAGTCCCAAAAAACCTGGGATGATTTATTATTATTTACGAGATCAAGAAGGCTTCAACCAGTTGCCGTCATATTTATGGAACGCTGTCCCTCCCTCCATCTCGTCATCTCTTTCTGTTGAAACTTACAAGAAAGAGCGCCCCGTTTCAAATCTATGAACTTCATAGCAGCAGAGGCTCTCCTAGTAAACTAGTTTTCTCAATTCGAACCAACTGAAATGCCCCCTAGACGATTTAAGAGAAAATATTCTTGAACAGAAAGTTCACACTTAAATTTCCATTCAAATGAATTTGAATTCCATGTAATATTGAGGTTTATTACCGATTTCTGAAATTTTCTTTTTCTTTATTGATCATCAATTATTATCACAGATGTAATAATATCCATTGATTCTTCAACTATACCTTTACATTTGTTTTAAGAATTTTAATTTGTTTAAATATTTCATGTTTTCAGGTAACCCAGGAAATTCATTTATTTTCTATATATTAAGGGGTCTCGATCACTGATAACAGTAAAATGATTTCTTTAAATAATTTCACAATTATTTAAATGATTCCTATTTCTTCACGTATATAGTTTTTTTTGTATCCATTTCAATTGCTCTTACGGACATGACGATGAAGAAAAAAAAACTTCAATAATTTTTTCTGAAAAAAAATAATATTGTCCTAACTTTTTATTGAAATACTAAAGCAACAACAATATCTATAGTTTAATCTTTCACCTCAATAAGAGAGTGCTAGATTTCATCCAATTGGATCACATTTTTTAGGAATTTTATTTTCTTCAAATGGCAAAAAGAATTTCGACGTGCATATCACAATGTTTAAACTTGCGAATGTTGGACCAGGCTTAAACGAATATGTAACATCATATTCTCATGTCTAATAATTCAATTTCACATGCATATTTACAGGCGAATGATGAAAAGGTATATTCAACCGTAAGAAATCTTCAACAGCAAGATTTGCTTGAAATGGTTAAAGAGCGTCAAGGAAAACTGTTGAAAGTTCCCGCGCTCCGGAGCCCATTCTTGAAAACATTGAAAACACGAGGACAACTGAAAACTCGGCAATGAGTTTCGTGTCCCGCTTTGAGATGCCAAAATCTTCGCCACAAACTGCTGCCGAAAACGTCATCGAAAAATTAAAGGCTGATCTCCAGAAAGCTAATATGGTGATACAGCAGAAAGATTGCTCTATACGAAGTCTCACCAGAACAGTGAATGAACAGAAGAAAAATATAAATTTGACTCAAAATACAATGGAAAATCTCTCAAAAGATTTAGGAATTGTTCGAGGTATTTATGTATATAAATTAAACAATTGCTGTTCAAACAAAAAATCAATTTTTCCATAATAATCTTACTTTTACCCTTAATGTTACAAGTATAATATTTATACAATTATGTTTATTTTCAGAACATATAATGGAGAAGAGCGTCGACTCAGATAGAGACTATTTTCCACCAATAGGAGAACTGCACAACAATAAGGTAATAAAAATGTGTAAACTTCACATTGCCACACATTCTTTATTTCCCTGAGCATCCACATACATTAATTGTAAAAGTCTTTTGTCTCCTGTTTTTTAAAACTATTTCACCTTTTAATTTTAGGTTCATCTTAGAAATGGTGTGTACATGCTGAAACAGGCTTTGCAGAATATGAGAAACTATTCAGTGAGTCCTGTCGTTTTTGTCGGAAATTTGGCCACTAATATCTTCGGCGGCAACTTATTAAGTAACTAAGTTACCCAATTGGATCTAATGAAAACGGAAGCCCTTCGAAGTAAGTATAATTGTATGAAAAACTGGGGAACGTTCATATATATTACGTAACATAATCACAATGATTCAAATCTTTTTCAGTTAAGTACGGTCGCTGGCTTAAGGAGGAGTGTTGCATTAAAAATGGTTAAAAAAAATTGGTTAGTTCAAAAAATGTAATCGCTACCTCGACAGAAAAATCCAGTACTTCAAATGGAGACAGAAGCCACGTAACGAATCCACAGAAATAATCAATCAAAATAAAACCACATCAGCCAAGAAGCAGCCGGAAGAAAAGACTGTTTCAACCATATTTAAGGAATCAGAAATGATTGCGGAAGCTCATGCAGAACTAACAAGCAAGCGAAGAAACCGAAGCAATAAATCTCCAGAGCGTGAAACGGGTTTAACAACAGTTGCTTCGGTGCATAAAAATGCAACAAATTCTTCAGAGATTGATAGTTTGCATATACAAAGATTTTCGCAGTGCTTTCAGTATCACTACTTTGTTGTCCGAATCACCCGCTGAAAAAATTCGTTCAACTTTCATGAATTCAGAAGGTTTAGGAGGTTCGAGTGGTTCGGAAGATGATACTGGAAATGGTTAGGTCACCACCAATTCAGGCAAATATTTTCGAATTATTTTTTGGAACGGCATTTACTGACTCTATACTGTATTTGCCTCTCGCTACGCGCTCGATCATTGTATTTCCCAAAATTTCTGCACAGATGTTTTAAAATTAAGGGTCAAATCATCGACAGTAATTTGATGATTGTGAATTCTCTTTTTTTTTTTAAGTTTCTTCGGCTTTAACGAACACATTCTCATTGCTTACCTCGTGCTTCGCACTCGATTTTGTTCAAAATGCGGAATTTTCTACATTATATGTTCAAAATTATTATATCAAATGTATATTGCATTTACTTCTATACCATTTACCGCGAAAATTTCATATAATTTCAATAGATTTATATTATTACAATTTGTAATATGCATTGAAATCAAACACGGACGTATTTCCCTTCTCTTGTTTTTATAATTGAAAAAAGTGCGCATCTTATAAAAAAAGAATTTCGTTATTATACATTTTATCGCGCCTTTCGTGCACGGTGTTCCTGAAGGTGAAAAAAGTTCGACTAAAATGGATCCAAAATCGGGTTTCATAGGAAGTTTCTACATCATTTATAGGTTCAAAATCTGAAAGAATCAAAATGTCAGCTGATCCTTTTCGCGAGATATCGACATTTTAATATTTAAAATGTCATACTCACAATAAAAATAATTCTATTCAGTAACCTTTTTGAATTTCGCGTTGTGTTTTCGTTGTGTCTTAAAATCAGAGATACAATAAGGTATTTTCACCTCAACGAGCAGCTAACTTCACTTCGTAGAGTGCTGAGGAGAAAACAATGGACAAAAGGAAAGAGATTCGGCCCATTTTTGCCGTATTTTGCTAATATCTTCGTAAAAACTGATTTATTCTATATAAGTGTATTTGAAAAATAGTTTTTATTTGTTAAGAACTATTTAATGAAATAATAAAATAATACTAATTATTATTCGTCACGAAGATATTACAAAAATAAAGTTTTGTCACATGCATTTGGTCCATTGCTTTCCCCTCAGCACTCAACGAAGCGAAGTTAGCTTGTGGTTAAAATGAAAATATCTAATAGACAAAACACACGTAAAACAAAAGAAAGTAACATGGAGTTACCTAGGCTACGCCTGTTTGGATACCTGAAGAAAGTAAGATGCGAAATTTTTCGGTCAAGCTTTTTCTTTGCGTATAACGATAGTTTACAAAATGAGCCATCCAGCAGATAAATGTTCTCACAATGAGAACAGAAGGAAAGTGTGCGTCCCATGTGGCAAAAAAAAAAAGTTTTGGGAAAATTTAGCCTGTGAAATTCCTCATAAATGAGAAGACTGGAAAACTCATCAAGAACTTCATATCAAACGACTTTGATATAACAAGTGAGAAATTTCCTTTAAGCATTTGCAGGACTTGTTATCTCGCACTAGTTGATGCTGAAAAGGGTGTCTTTAAAAGACCCTTACCAGTTATGCCGAACTACGAAGATATAATATTGCCAAAACACACCCGTACAAAAGGTGTTTGTAACTGTTACATATGTTTCACTGGCAGGTCCAAAGGTCACTTAACATTCGTGAAAGGCAGAGGTAAAAAGAAAATATCAAATTTCGTAATTGATACATCTAATGGACTTCATGACCAAGGATCTTCAAAAACAGAATCATTTCCAATTCCGACAGTAAAAAATGAACAGTCCAAAAACTCCCTTGTACTATGTAGACATTGTTTTCAGGAAATCGGTAAGGGCAAGAATCACATTCGCAAAAATGGTAAAGAAAATGTGAGCAAAATCATCCACAAACTCTCTGAAAAAGAACAGGAACAAATTGTGACTGCTATTGTGAAGAAAAAGGTTGATTCTAAAGCTCATGGTGATAATGTTATGAAATTGAAAAACATTGAGCTAAATTTTTCAACTGCTGGTCGAAAATCTAAAATGATCGTGAATCCCACCAAGAAGAAGGACATTTTATTCAAGGAAGAAAGATTAGATAGTTTTCGGATCAACCTTGGAGCTTCAAAAAGAAATATGAAGAAGATAACCAATTTTCTAAGATGTAATGTCGGGAGAAAGTGTATACCGGCAAATTATATGAAGCACATGACGGATAAGTCAAACATTTTGAAGAATTTATATAAAGCAGGTTTGTATGAATTTGAATGTGAAAATGCAACATCTAAACAAGAGCTAGCTGTTGTATATGCAGATGCTGAAGAACTTCTTAATGCGATTATAAGTGAAAGAAATCTAGAAGGAAACTTTATGGTCAAAGCCATGGCTGATGGGGGTCAAGGTTTTTTCAAGATAAGCTTGACCATACTTCCCGAAAATTATTCAACTGAATTCGACAGTTCTATAGACCACACTGATGATAACGGTGATTCCAATGAATCAAGTTTGGAAAATATGGTTGATTTTTCTGAAAAAAGGATACTCTATTTTGAGGGTGGCAGCAGTATGAGCAAAAGAGGTAAGTTATCTAGCGTACATAGATTAATATTGCTATGCACAGTTCCCCAAATAAAAGAGACTTATGAAAATGTCAAACTATTATTCGAACTAACGAATATCAATAATATTCCGTTCAAATTTGTTGCGGATTTCAAGCTTCTCATAATAAATGGCCAACAAACTGCAACAGCAACGTTTCCTTGCCCATACTGTTTTATTTCACTAAGTGATATGAGAAGCAATAATAATAATGAGAATCAGTTGAGTGATGCCCATGCAAGTACATCTGATACTTCACGAGTGGAAAATCACATGAGATTGAAAACATACGGTGATCTGAGAAACGATTACGATAAATTTTGTCTCGCAGGAAGAAACAAAAAATACAGTAAAGACTGTCATAGTACTATCAATCTTCCTCTTTTCACTGAAGATGACAACACTCATGTTTTAGAGAAATGCATTATCCCTGAACTCCATTTTTTACAGGGGTTCGTGAACCATTTATTCTGGAGAGGTTTAGTCCCTCTCTTAGGTCAAGAAAAGGCTTTGTTGTGGCCGAAGAAATTGAAAATCATTGCGAAAAACTACCATGGAGATTCGTTTGAAGGGAATGCATGTAGAAAGCTGCTGAAAGAAGTAGATAAGCTTGAAGATACCGAAATTTACAAAGATGTAGGATTCCTCAAGATTGTACCCTACATGGCTGCTTTTAAATCAATGAACAAGGTAGTAGATTGTTGTTTCACTTCTGGTAAATGCGGTCCTTCATTAGATACTTACATACATGAATTGGAGAATGCTTTGAAAAGTATTGGCAACACTTCTACCACATTGAAAATTCATGTCATTCTTGCACATGTTGAAGAGAGTTTGAAATATATCGACAATAACAATGGCCTAGGATTTTGGTCGGAGCAAAGTGGAGAATCAGTACACCACGAGTTTCTGAAGTTCTGGGATCGTTATAAAATAAATTCCTTAAATGACTAATCTTATTCATCAAGATTACTCAAAGCAGTGATTGAATTTTCATCACTGCATATCTAAGTACAATATTCTTAGAAATTATACAGAAATATTGGCGAAGTGAGAAAAGACGAAAAAAAATATGTAAAAACAAAAAAAAAATTAAAAAATAAAAAAAAAACTTTTTTTTTTCAATTAAAAAATAAAAAAAAATAAAAAATGGGGCTATATAACCACTACGTCCTCGTCCTTGGTCCTGGGTTAAGCTGAAAGTGGTTTTTATTCATTATTTCCTATCGTTTGAACATGTTGAATTTTGTTACTAAGTGTAATCTCATTTTTGCATAATATAAATTCATAAAATGTCGATATCTCGCGAAAAGGATCAGCTGGGATTTTGATTCTTTCAGATTTTGAACCTATAAATGATGTAGAAACTTCCCATGAAACCCGATTTTGGATCCATTTTAGTCAAACTTCTTTCACCTTCAAGAACACCGTGCGTGGTTCTCCATACATTTAATTTGTTAATGTTCAATGTTATTTTTTACGATTTGAATCAAAATTATTCATCCCAGCGTGAAGTTGTTTTGAGAAAATTTTTAACTGTAATTTAAGCGAAAAATTGGGTTAGATAAAATGTTATTGTAGCGTGTATCGTTTTCCAAAAAGTTAATTATTTTATTTTAAATGTATTTTTATAACAAAAGTTTATGACATATTTGTATATCTTTTTTAGTTGAACAACTTTTGTCCACTCACCTTTTTTTGTACCAAATCTTAAAGAAGTCTAATACCTTCTCTGATGAGAATGTAAAAAAGGGAAAATTATTCAAAGAAGTTTTCCCGAATCTGTAGTCGCTATATTTAGACCAATTGAAATGATTAAATTTATGAGACCGATGAAAATTTTCACAAGCCGATGGACAGCGATTCGCGTGCTTCAGCATAATTCCTAAATTCACGGATTTAAATATATTTAATTTAATCGAGTGTTTTTTCCTGGGTAAATCTACCAACGATTATGTGCTTGTATTAAATTATTTATCATGAAATTTGTAGCTTTCAGAATCTATTTGATGTGCATATGTAACGTTAATTATATGGAAATATTAACGACCAACTTAAAAAAATTATTTATTCATTCCCGTAGATGTAGATTATTTTTATCATGTACTATATGCACTTGTATCCAATTTCATATCAAAAATAATAAATATTAATTTGCTGAAACTTTACTAAACGGCAAAAAACATTAACCCGGACGTTGGTAGGTTACTATTTATTTAGAATAATACAAAAAATTTAATCATGTTTTATCGACTTAATGATTTTTTCACTCAAAAAAATATTAGTCCATCGACGGCTATTTTAAAGTCCTTTATTAATTCTCAAAGTTTTAGCGAATAAATGTTTATTATTTTTGAAATAAAGTTGGATAAATCTAAAATTGGGCAATCTAGATACCTATACCAAGTACTGCAGGGAATTGTAGTACCTTTTCTTATTCAGCGGCCATCTTAGTACGTGACGTCACAAGGGTACCATAAATCAGTAAAGATTATGGTTATGGTCCTGACTCCTGACTCGTGATGAGCCTAATAATGATGGAATATTGGGCGTTCAAACTGCCGGGACAAGAATATACCTGCCTATACTGTGATCTAAAGTTGGCCTTTCTTTTCACGAGGGAAGGAAAAAAACTGTGGCGGCAATAGAATGGCGTTAAAAATTAATGAAAATGCCATTGAAAAGATCTAAGCTCGAAAATAAAGTAACATCTAAGGTAAAATGTTTGAGTACCGGGTTAAAAAAAACGTAACCTCTAAATAAAACACATAATTTATTATTATATTGATGATTTAAAAAATTATTTTCGATTAATTCCACTTATGAAAGTTATATAAATCTGTCAATTTAGTGGATTTTAAAAAGTTTATTCAAAAGAGATCAAGTATTTTGTAGGATTTCTAAGATTTGAAGAGATTTGAAATTATTTTTTTGGAATTCAACCTGCATTCTTTTAATTCTTTTGAATTTCCAAAATTCACTTAAATTCTTATAAATTCACTCTACTTCATTCAATGTATTTTTTTTTTATTTTTCAAAGTTTTTATTTAATTGATCCTGAGGATAAATTGAAAATTAAATAATGATAGGATTTAAAATATTTCAAAGTATTTTTAAGATCTGTAAAATATTTAAAAAGATTCAAGAGGATTTTAAAAATTTTAGGTTATTTTAAAAGATTACAAAGAAATTTTTAATGGATTCCAGTAATTGGAAGGGATTTCGAAGGATTTGAAATCTTCAAGGGTATTGTAAAAGATACGCAGGCTCTTTCAAAAGCTTTAAAAAGTTTCAAAGGATTTCAAAAGATATAAAAGGCTTTGAAATATTTTACGAAATTTGAAAAAATTCCTAGAACTTTTTTTATTCATTTCAATAGTTTATAGGAATTTCAAAGACTTTGAATTACTTTAGGGTATTTTAAGAGATTCCAAGGCATTTTCGAAAAATTCAAACAATTTCAAGGGATTCCCGATGGCTCCAATAATTGTAAGGGATTCAAAAAATTTTTCATGCTATTTTAAAGAATTTGGGAAGCTACAGAAGGATTTTACAGGACCGGTAAGATTATATGATATTTTAAAAGATTCCAATGGTGATTGGAACAACCCTTGGCTAAATTCTCAACGATTGGTTCCGAGGCTAGTATATCGTGAACCACACCGAAATTTTATTTGACTTCCTAACTTCCCGAAAACGGTGTCAGGCCTCTAATCTAGGATTTCGATTTCTGGTTCCATGATAACCGTGTCGTCATCAGAGATATCGCCGTTCATGGATCCTGTGAGGGGAGCGACTTCGCGTTCTGGATATTCGACTGCGTGATTGCGGTGGTTTTCTTCCAAGATGTCACGTCTCCTTTGCTGAAGAGCTTCTTCTAGTTCCAAATCAATCGTCACGATTGTCCCAGTTGGATTCATGTTTCCAGCTATAGGTCCCGGATTTATAGGTCGAATCGTCGACCGAACTACGCATATGGGAGCTAGCTTCTTTTCGGGAAAGACGAGATTACAGTACATGACCGATTTGCGAGATTCAGCGGCGTACAGGCGTTTTCCCCTAGTCCTCTTCCCTCTCTTGTGGGGTGGTGGGGAGGAGTCTCCTCCTTTTAGAGCATTCATGAGGTACACCGTATAATATTCAGGATTTTAATCACGACTTTCGCGGAACCAATGATCGAGATGGACTGTCAACTGGGGCTTTCTCGTCCTGAATCACGGGTTCGGAAAATTCGGAAAAAAATCCGAGCCGGAATTAAATAACCTCAACCTTGACCCACTTTTCATTTACGAGGTTGTCAATGAAAGGGATAGTGCTGCACGTACTCTTCGACGTGAGCAACGGAGCCTTGAGTCTACACATACACTCACGGAGCTGGAGGCTTACCGAGTCGGAATAGAAATTATTTTTCAGTTCAGACTTTACGGTACCACTTTCCCATCCTCATCAAATTCAGATTGAGGTTAAAAATGATTTCGGTACGGCTTTTCCGGTATTTCTCATCCGTGAAGGAGGTAATGATGCGCTTAAATCTTCGACATGAGCAACGGAGCCCTAAGTCTACACATAAACTCATGGAGCTGAAAGGTTACCGAGGCGAAATAGAAATTATTTTCAAGTCAGACTTTACGGTACCATTTCCCCTTAACAAAGTGAGCTATGGTTGGATAACATGTTTCTATTATGATTTATCATGGAGTCTTAATAAGGTAAAACAAGTAAAAGAGGAGAGTGAAAAAGACAGAAGTCCGCTGAATTCTCTGTGATTCTCGAGCACCATTATTGAAAAGATTTTTCCTCTCCTCCTTTTTGCGGAAGCGCGCCCCTTGACTTTGCAATTCCTCAAGGATTTATTCACGCTTGGAATTGCCAGGGAGATTGTCGACAATTCTTCGCCGAACTTGTTTAGATAGATTAATTCGGGCTTCCGCTTGGTTCAGCAGTTTTTCGAAAAACGACGAAAACTCGTCGGGACTGTTGAACCTTTGGGTTTTGATTTGCTGGAGTATTCCTGGTATTTCCTTTGAGACCTTAGGGATTACAAAAACGGTTGGCTCGGCTTCGGGTTCTTGAAATCCAGTTTTTACCGCGACAGAATCTTTCGTTCGCCATTTTGTCCCTGCGCGGTGCTCTGGCCTATTTTTAGCATTACTGCTAACCGGAAGATTAGGCATCTTCCTACCTTACCATAATTGGGAATGATGGCTGTCTTACACGAGAATAACTTAAGCCAAAATCCGGTATACGGTCAAATAAAAAATACCTGGCAAGTTAATGCCGGGTCCCCGGCAAGTTAATGCCCATGGGTTTTTAGTTTAATTTGGTGGCACTGTAGCCAGTTGAGGCGTGAGTACAAGGTTCAAGCTTTATTCCCGTGTGTAAACTTGAGGAACGACCTTCTCAATTCAGGAAGCAATCGAAAAGAACCTTTGAAACAAGTTCCAGTATTTTCGCAAAAAAAGCGGAAAGACTGCCAAGTTAAAAATATCTGAGCAAGTTAATGCTGGGTCCCCGGCAAGTTAATGCCCACGGGTTTTTGATTTAACCTGGAAGTACTTATTTTTCGAAAGTGCATCGGATTGTTGACATGGTAGCATTAATACAGTAATTACAATTTGTAATAGTCCACACGAGAATAGTTCTGGAACCAAAATCCGGTATACGGCTAAATCAAAAATACCTGAGCAAGTTAATGCTTGGTCCCCGGCAAGCTAATGCCCATGGGTTTTTGATTTAACATGGAAGTGCGTATTTTTCGGAAGCCCAGTAACAAAAGTTACTAATAGCATAGCCCGAGTGCGGAAACAGCAAGGGTACGATAAAAATAACCGTTTTGTTTCATACATATAACTTCCGGTAAAAGCTGCCTAAACTTCCGAGGTTATAATAAATAGAAATTTTGAGTAATTCGAATTTCCGTGTGGAGGGGGGGGAGGCTTCTCCGAAACTGAAGGAAGGGCGAGAGACTCGTCTTTTCTGTAATTTTATCTGATTGTGGGTTGGTACCCTTACTCCCGAACTGGAAGTTGTCCCTGAAAGTCTTACTTAAATAAGACAAAGTGACGGGCGAAGCTAAGTCTACCGCTGGAAAGTAGAAAAAAAATAGAACGGGAACAAACGTATCATTCGTTGATATTTCCGTCTCGGGCGGGCAAGATTTAAAAATTGTTGCGTTAATTATTTGTTAATAATTAACTTTAGTCTTTTGCGTTGGCGCTTATGCACATATCACACGCGAGTACTCCCGAATTCGCTTTTATGAGAAATAGACAGGGTGTCTATTTTCCATGAAAGTGAATTTAGTCTTTACGACGAGATCACTCCTTTTCGTTTTGAGATTCGAAAAGGGGTGATTCCTTCTGGAGTAATCTCAATTTTGTTTTTACACAGGCCGGATAGGACGCGACGTACTATGAGACTCCCGTTACGGGTCTGCCTCCCGCCGGACGGAGTTTGGATTTAAATTTTACGTCCGGATTGAAGCAATCTAATTTTCCCGGTCAATCCATCGATCCGGGCAGTCCGCCTTCTTTCTCGTACTGAAAATATGAACAATTTTCGTTGACCCGGAAAGAAGCTTATGGCTTATGGGCTAAATTTCCCAATGACAGAAAATTACCTTGATTAACTTACTCCCGACTCAGATGGACAAAAGTCTGGGTAGTTCCGGCTCGTGCCAGGTTGCCCAAGTTACTGCGATTTTGATTTCTGTCCGACGCACCTCGACAGTTCATAGTTGGGGTGATCTAGGTTGGGATATTAGCAGAGTTGCGGAATTTTTGTTAGGAAGGAAGGGCTTTTTGCTGATTGGAAAAATGCGGACAGAGGTGGAAGGAAAATTCCTGGAGACTTGAAGCGGCGTTTGCAAGTTTGTGTTGCCAGCCAGCTACATTCTTAACGTGGACCTTTCGCACCTGCGAGACAGGAACCTCGTCAGCATTTGCGGGTTCAGCAATTTTCACTATTCTTTATACTTATGATTTTTAAAATAATGTCAATTCGCACTCACCTCATAACTGGGTAGCTAACAAATCAGTTTTCAAATTTTTAGATAACTCCTCTTGATTCTAAATATAAAGCTAGTCCGGATATTATTAGGAGCTCTGTCCTAAGGTTTGTCCCAAGGTTGGGAGCAACTTTCTTTAGCTCATTAAAAAAATGCTGTGTAAATTTCTTCATTTCCTTTCGTAGATAGAAAAAAAACATAACAGGAATGCCCTAGAATATACAAAATAAATAAGCTAACAGTGACCATACGATGGACTCTGGAATAGGCTGAAAATACAGCTATTGGATGGCAAGTGGGAAATCTGTACCAAATGGGACACTAATTTTGCTTCGTATAAATACTGCATCTTGGAAAGTATGGGAAATTGTACGATAAAACATTCTCTTGTTTCTCAGCCTACATGAAAGTTTAATTTATATGATAAAATAAACCTTAATATGAACTCTGCCGTATATTACCATAAACTATTCCATATTGGGGATGCCAGTACAATTGTAGAATATAACCGAACAATTCAGTTAAGGAAGAACACAAACTTTGGTTGAAATGACGTTACTTGGGATAAGATTTTTTGAAATACTGACATGTAGGAAAAGTGGGTTAAGAAGGTTACCGGTAAAAATACTGAAATAAAACTTGAATGAAGCATAGTAAAGATACTTTAAATATGTCAAAATACAATTCTGCGGATGGATTTAAATATCTAATCATTGAATCGGCGCACAGGAGTGTTCCTTGAAATTAGCCAACTTCTAGCTCTGACACAAAACAAAATGGATGAACATCATAATCAATCAAATGATCAAAAAAAATCTTTCAATGATGTGAGAGTTACAGTTGGAACCTTGTTTTGTAATTGCTTGATGTTTCTCTGTCAACTCCGGTGCGAGATTATTTTGATTATTTTATAACCTGGTTGCAACTTTTCCCATACCCCAGTATCGGAAAATTCATATATGTAGATCGGAGTTTTCCCACGCCCAGTTGGCATTTTTCCCATACCTCAGTCTGTCAAATTAGTTGCATTTTCCCTATACCCAACTTGTACTTTTCCCATGTCCGGGTATAGGAAAAACTGAATTTTTAAAACAGTTGAATGAAAAACAGAATTGAGATATACAGGTAAGCATAATTTAAAGTAAAAAATGATATACAACGTAATATATAACTTCTATAATAATATATCAATTCATAAAAGGTCAATTTTGAGAAATGAAATCCGCTTCCATTTCTATGCGGTCGATTAATTTCTGGACTTAAGAATTGACCGTATGGAGGTTCCTCTCATTCCACCCTCTCTTGTGATTCCCCTTAGGGAAGATTTTTTGGAATATCCTGCAAACTTAATCTTTCTCTCTCTTTATCGATGTTAAGATTCGAAGTATATCGAAATGGAGCAAAATGCAAGTTTTTACTCCTCTCATAACATTTACTGGTTTCTATTACTTTATAACAATTCAATAATTAAAGGTTTCCTTCAATCATCAATGATGACCTTGCCAATCTTTAAAAATAATTAAACTCTAGCAAAATGCAACTAATCTGAACCTCGATAAGAGAGGGTAAGATCATGATTCTCCCATATATTTTTTAAAACGGACCGCTGAAATGATTACAACAAATTTTGACTGACTGTCTTGATCAGGAGAGCATATGGACTCTCGAAGCATTGACTAATGTTAATAAAGGAGCTCCAGCATCAACCATGTCCTTCCATTTGCCGGAAGTAGGTCAAAATTCGAACGTATAAAATCGCTAACCAAAACCAATCAATTTTAAACTAAGAGCTGCATATTTAACCAAGCAAGTTTTCAATAAAGAACTTTTCTGTGATGCAACAAAAATTTCACTGTGTTCTGAGAACTAGAAACGCTGGCAAAAATCTCAATATTGAAGTTTTTGAAACTTTTAACAGAAAATAAATATAGTATCCAGAGTCCTTGAGTATTTGAAACTTTTATTCAATTACACTGAATGCTATGATATCTTGTACTCGTACAATTGCAATACAAGCACACGTTTGCTGCCTTCAGTTTTCTGAAATCTTGAATGAAATGATATCTAAGCATCACCTACGCAATGTCTTATATAAAATATAGAAACAAATGACAGTCTATGTGATCGTCTTCTGTTTTTCATCTTTACACAACTGCAAACAATTGGAAGTCTGTATAATTTTTTTCCGTTTTCTTGATTTTGGTCCTTTGCAGCACTAGCTAGCGCTGCGTGTGTTATTTTTATATTCAGTGTTACTCGTTCATGCGTCTTTCCACTCTGTGATCTTCATTTCACCTTGCTCGTATTCTTCGTTCATGTGCCATCTCATTGTGTGATATTTATTTATTTCCTGTTTTTGATCTTCGTTCACGGGTCTTTCTGCGCTGCAAACTTAATTTCTGTTTGTTCATGATTCTCGTCCATGTTCAATGCCTTTCGAAACGAAATATAATTTCAACGACCCTACTACCTATTCCGATCTTAATATTATCGTAAGGGCCTCTTGTGACCTTCATTTGTTTCTTTTCTTAATGCTCTCTAGACAAGAAGCCATCTAACGCTATTTCATTGGTTGGCTAAAATAATTTTAAAGACCTCACTACTAGTACTATTGTTGCACATCATTGCCAAGGTAGCCAACTATCTAGACCTAAATGCGAGAAACAAAGAAAAAGACACTAATCGACGGAGCACTGAGGAGAACCAAAATACTTACCCTCCTGGGTTGCTCAGCGACCACGTCCGAAGAAAGCGACGACATCGTAGGGAGTCGG
>CAKNXH010078772.1:8518-51021 GCA_932178445.1 Andricus quercusramuli | reverse complement strand
TTACTCCGCTCCGCTCTACGGTTTTCATTCGTTCTTGTTCGTAAAGTATATTTGCCATATCATTGTGTGATATATATTCAGAAATATATTGTCAAAATTTCACACAGACATTTAGAGTCTTTCTATACTTTTGAGAGCTTAGAGTAAAAGCACGTAGAGAGCTGAGTGCTTGTAAACATCGTAGCGTTGTTTCATTTTGTGCAGTTTCGTTCAAGTGAAAATGTTAGATATGAATTGAAAGAGATCATCAAATCAGAAAGATTCATTCAAACAAGCAGATGGGACAGTATATGGAGCAGGTATCGCTGATTAAGTGTAAGTAACTTCTTCTTACAATTTTCATGTTCCGAAAACTTCAAACGCGTTTTACTTGAAACAATGGTTTTGCGCTTTGCGCGCAAGATTTTTCAAAAAGTTTTTGAACATAAATATCTACAGAGTGACGAAACGGTTTTCAAAAATTTTAATTTTATCATAGTTAAATTAACAAAAAAAGAGCAAAAAAAAAACACGATTTTTAGAAATTTTGTGTTCAAACTGCCGCCATTTTGTCATTCTGCAGAATAAAAAAAATCTGCTTCGTCAATCCAGAGCTATTGTCATACTCATAAACAAAATTCCTCATTTATTTGGTTCAGATGAAGGATGAAGCTGACTAGCGACATCGTGCGCGCAGTGGACATGCCTATTTTTGAGACACATTGTTTGTTTTTAAATGATACCTAAAAAAAAAAATAATTTCACGTGCAAAGATTGTTTATGTAAACTTTGATATAGAATAAATAAACGTTGAATAGTCTATTCAATTACATGAAATAGTTGTTGAGAAAAAAATTCTTGAAAATCACCTTTTTTTGACGATATAGTAGAATGACTCCTTAAGACTTTCAAATTCATTGAAACGGGTCATAAATAAATGAAAAATCTAACTTAAAACAATTTCCAGTGGGTTAAAGTAGGAGTGGTTTATAATGTTATTAACGAACTGATGAACAAAAATCTTTTGTGTTGTAATTTTTAATGATTAGGTACTTCAAGTCTATACCTGTTGTATTAAATATGACAGATGTCAATGTAAGATTGCATACAGTTAACAATATATGCTGTTTTCCTGTCAGATTTCTCCAATTGCAGAGAATTTATTAAAAGAATTTTTACACAAAAGTTAGTAAAAATCGTCACTTATGTGATAATTGAAAAATATATCAGCAAGGCAATTTTGGCGAATCATTGATATATTTGATATTTAATACAACAGCTATGGATTCACAAAATCTGATGATTGCGGTTCACAAAAAAATGACTTTTGTTCATTAGTTTGTTTACATCATTATAAAAACTCGTTTCTTACCATAGCCTACTGGAATTTATTTTCAGTTAAATATCACACTGATCTATGACATGTTTGAAGGAATATTTTCTGACTTGAATGAAAGATAAAATTTTTTAAATTACGTTCCGTCAATTTCAGTTTCTTCCCGTGAATTTCCGAAGTCACAGCACTAGTTGAATTCAAGGAATAAAATCATGTTACAAAGTCAGCACTGATTTCTAATAGTACTCGCGCTGGTCGTGCCAATAATTTTCGATGGTAGTGTACCTATTGCCCATTTTTTGTAATTTAATTCAAATTTGATTCTATACAGAGTACGAAATTAGCTATTGCTAATGCGTAGAAAGTGACAAGCAAACAGAACATGAACTATAAATTGTCTCAATATACATCAATTTCGAACCTACACCAACCACCTCCTGCACCTGATGGATGTTCAGTCGAAGACAGGGAATTAGAAAAAGTGCACTTGTAACATGAGGTTGAAGAATATGAAAGAAAATAGAAGAATCCATGAGAAAACTGCAGATAATAGGAAACAAGGGAATCTACAAATCAGCAATAAGGGTCATTATGTCTCTATGTTCACGCAATGTGTAAGACTTTAAGAAATCATATTTCCTATTTTTTTCCTGGTATTCGAATCCTATTCATTGGCGGCATTTGCATTATGATTGATGTGAAAAAATCAAGATGTTCCGAAGTATGCATTTTCCTTTACCGGAACTTGGACGAAAAGAATGTTTGATTTAAGGGGGGGGGGGGGGGGGGGGTAATAAAAATATTTTTTTTCATTTGATTTTCTGAATGGAGAAACTTTCAAGAATATTGTTTGAAAATTTGAGATGAATCGGAGTAAAACTAACGAAGATACAGCGGTTTAAGGGGGGTTAGGTTAATTCATGCAAAAAAGGCACATTTTTGTGATTTTTTTTTGACCAAAAAAATAAAATGTATGTATTAATGGTAATAGTACATTAAAGTATAATATTCGAAGAATATTGTGTACAATTTTCATGAAGAGATAGCCTCATCCTTTATGGACCTGGCATCGATGATTAGTATGAGGTAAGCCGACAAAACTCGTTAATGAACGTTTTATTCCAAATTTTTCAGAGTTCAAAACTTTCAAGCGTTTTTCCCACAACTCAGGTTTCCAAACTCGGTGTCGCTCATAACTTGAAAACTACTGCACCGATCGTTTTGAAATTTGGAACACTATTTCTGTATATAATTTACGAGGTAACGCTGGAGAGTTTTCTTCAAATTTGTTAATATTTTTTATTTCACAATAACAAATTAGCCGATTTTTTTCGCAAAAATCGCGTTTTTCACTGCAAAGTGAAACATTGAAATTTTGAAAATTCCTTCCAGCGTTACCTCGAGAAAACTATTATCTAAGGAAAAAACTTTGATTTCTTGATTTCCGATGATCCAGCACCGAGTTATGAAGGACACCGCAATTCAACTTTTTTTTCGAGACACTTCCAAATAATGTTGCCATTGCCGTATTTTTAAATATACCTTCATGAAAATTGTACGCAATATTCGTCGAATTTTATACTTTAATGTACTATTACCACTAATACCTACATTTGATTTGTTTTGTCAAAAAAAATTCACAAAAATGTGCCTTTTTTTGCATGAATTAACCTAACCCCCTCCTTAACTTGAATGTAAGTTTCGAAAGTTATTGATCATGTACTCATTTCCAATCGTAGGTATTCCGCAGGTACAAAATTATAAACTTCAATCCATTCTAGTCTATTGAAAGAATAACATAAAATTGTATTAATTTCTTTGTTCCTTGTTATCGCTTCGAATTCAGAAATATAACGTTTGAAAATTGCAAATTTGAAAGAAATTTCATCTTTATTTTAGGATCGAATGATAGTGATAGAATTAAAGATAGGACTTCAAATTCTAACCAAAGAGAATCGCCGCGGAGAAAATCATGACGAATGAAGTCGCGGGTGGGGAAATCGCCAGAAAAGAAATCATCTGGAACCAATTCACCGGAAAGGGGATCGACACGAAAGGAATCGCCGCAAACCGAATCGCCGGAAAAGGAATCATAGCCAATAGAATCACTGCGAATAAGATAATTGGTCTTAATGAAAGGTTATTTTCAACTTCGCATTATTTTCATGCAGTGATTCACAATAGAAGAAAATATATTTTGTCTAGAAGATTTCGAGCGTCGTTCCCAAGTAACGAAACGAAAAGCCTAAGAAACTTCAAGATTTTTGAGAGTGGAACCAAACATTCTGTATGGTCGAGGTACGTTTTCGAAAGTCGAATTCATATTGATTACTGGTTAACAGCGCTGTCAGGCAATCCTAAAAAGTAAGAAAATTTAACAATGGTCAAAGAAATTCAACAAGTTTACATATATTTCATACATACGAAGCTGACGCAAGGCTTGACTGTCCTGATTTTAATCTTAAGAATTCTCACAAAAATAAACAGAGAACAAAAATAACAGAACACAAAAAGAACAGTTTGGATTCACAAGACTGACAGCTGTTCTGTGGTCCTCGACCATAAAATGTTCTGTTTGAATAAATTAATTTAGATCTTTAAGGTTCAAAATGAACCTAAGAGACCCCTGAGTTTTCGGTAGGAGAATACAATATCTCTTTTGTCCCATTTTGAGTTATGGACAGGCTTCACTTGGTAAGAAGGGAAAGAGAAGGGTATCCTGCAATTCTTTATACAATATCTCTTTTCTCCCATTTTTATTTATGGACAGGCTTTAATCAACAAAGAGGAGAAAAGAAAGGTATTCTGTAACCCTTCATCCATGATCAAATTCGCGGGTCTGAGGTTAGAGCCTCTCGTTTTTGAAAAAATAAACGTAATCTTCCAGCAATTATGCTTACAGAAACCTCTAATGTCGCCTCGTGCTCTTGTACGTTGTCTTATTGTAGTCCTGTTTACACTGATTCTGAGATTTTAAAGGGCCCGTGAAGGATGTCTCCTGCCCGCCCTGTGTCGAAGAATGTGGCTTCGTGTGTCGACGAGGCGGGGCCCTCCCGTTTTTTGGTGTCCCTAACTTCTGCGATTTTGCAGGTCTTAACACCTTGGCGGAATTTTCGAGCAGTTAGTCAGACTTTAAACTCTCTGACAGATCCTTTCCGAATAGAAAGCGGTACATTTTTGTAGCTTTCAGGGACTCTCTCCGAGGAGACTCTATATTAACAAAGATCAAATTTGTTCTCATTTGTGCCTCGCCGTATTGCAGATCAGATCCCTTTGGACGAGTGTCGTAATGGATCTGTCTACAGCAGAAATGTTAGGCGTCAAACTCTTTCGTTTTGAAAGGATCTTTTCGTCCCTTGACAGAGTGTTTTCAACTTTTCGTAAAGCTAGTTTAACTTCGTCTTTGAGCGTTGGAGGGTCGATGTGCAAGCAATTAATCGGTGGCGTATATTTTTATGATAAGCTTTGCTTTCTCTTCCGATGATAGACCAATTTTAATAATGTCCGCCCAGCGGATGGCAATGTCCTCCAGGGCTGCCGGTGCAAGGGTCCTGTGTTCCAGGCAATGTTTCGCAGGAGAATTAAGAACGCCTTCTTCAATTTCCTCATGTGGGCAATTAGTAATTTCAGGCGCAGCTGTTGTACCTCTAGAATACTGGAGAAATTTTCCGTGGGTGCCAAATTCAAAAGCAGTGGCTCTGGTTCTCTGTCTAAAGATGACAGACAATTTACTTCCAGCTCTGAGATTCCTGGAGAGTATGCGCGATTTCTCGAACTAGAGCGTGACCTCCGTCTTTTTCGAAAGCTACCTCAATCTGTTTTGAAAACACAAGTTCGCATTTGTAAAAAGACTATTCCTGAACAAATTATTGCTATAAAGGAAACTGTTAGAGCGTCTCCATGGTAACAGACCCATCTGCTGGTTCAGAACCTGTCTGATGAAAAGATGACTCACCCCAGGACAACTATTTTTCCACAATGATTAAGAGCCATTGGATACGAAATGGGTCGGACCCGAAACGTTTCTGAGAGGTGAGACGTCACGGATCACAGGCCGATTTTCAACCCAGAAACCATATAATACTTATCTGAAGGTCTTTGGTGCACGGAATCCGAATCGGACCACAGAATTGCTCGGTCGTCTCAGGTTTTTGACCTATCATAACCTGAATGTGCAAAAAAAACACAGGTTTTTGCTATGGTCGGGGTTGAATTACATCGCGAATCAATTGCTTTTCTAAAAACTTGGTGATATCGTTCAATAAAGTTGAATACTTTTCTATTTTCGTGAATACAATCTTACCGAAAAAAAGTTCGAACGGACAGCAGAACCAAAACCCATAAACTCAAAATCTATGAACCCGAAACAATCTTTTTCTGAATTTGTTTCTGAAATACTTCATTTTATTTTCTTGGAGTAGGTAGAGTAGGTGAAAGAGCTGAAGCTGGTGGAGAAGCTGGAGAAGTTGAAGTAGGTGAAGAAATTGGAGGTGTGAAATCAGGAGGAGTTGGAGGAACTAGAGTAGGTGCAGGAGCTGGAGTAAGTAGTGGAGCTGGAATAGGTGGAGCAGTTTGAGGAGGTGAAAAACCTGAAGAAGAAGGACAAGCTGGAGTAGGTGGAGGAGCTGGAGTGGGTGGCGGAGCTGGAGTAGGTGGAAGCATTGGAGGAGGTGGAAAAGCTGAAGGAGGTGGAGGAGCTGGATTTGGCGGAGAAGCTGGATGAGCTGGCAAACCTGAAATAAGTGGAGAAGCTGCAGTAGGTGGCGGAACTGGAATAGGTAGAGAAGCTGTAGTAGGTGGTGGAGTTGGAGGAGATGAAAAAGTTGGTGGAGGTGAATGAGCTGAAGTAGGTAGAGGAGCTAGAGTTGGTGGCGAAGCTAAAGTAGGTGAAGAAGCTGGAGGCGTAAAAGTTGGAGAAGTTGGATGAGCTATAGTAGGTGGTGGAGCTGACGTAGGTGTGGGAGCTGGAGGAGTAGCAGAAGCTGGAGTAGGTAATTTTTACAAATTTTTCAAAGAATTTATAAGAATTTCAAGCATTTTAAGATGGGTACAGTATACCAGATTTGAATGATCTCAAAACATTTCTAGAATTTTTAACGATTTCAAAAGGCTTCAACAAATTTGAAATGATTTCAAAAGATGCCAATGATTTCAAATGAACATGAAGGATTTCATAGTCAAAGATTGAAGGAAGACTTCACAAATATTTCAAACATTTCATAAAGATTTCGAAAAACTTCACAAAGACTTCAAGGATTGCAAGGATTTCAAAGAGCCTACAAAAAATTTAAAACATTAAAAAATATATTTCTCAATGGTGGCACAGAAATTTCAATATTTCACAACTATTTTGAAACTTTCAAAAGATTTCAATAAATTCACAAAGATTTCATAAAGACAAGTTGCGTTCGCAAAAAAAAAGAATTTCTATTTGTGTCTGTGAAATGCTTGAGTAATGATTTCGAATGAGTTGACTATCTTTTCATTTCACGAAAGATACTTTAATACCTCGACAATTTAGTGGAGATGAATAACGAAATGTCTTCCGCAAACATTCATGAAGGTTCTGTGAGTGAAAACTCTGGCTTTTGTGATAAATTATCAGGTCAAAAATATCCCCCCCCCCCACGCATTTTTAAATAATCTATAAAAGCAGCCGCCACCCACGAAATTCTTTCTTTCCGGAATCAGTCTTGAGGTCTCTATCGTTATCAATACTCGTATTAGGAAACAATGAAAATAGTCACTCTGTTATTTGCCTGCATGGCTTGGCTCAAAGTTGCAAGTAAGTTCACCTAAAATTATATAATTGATGAGAAACACTCTATATAGTTAGAATATAGTAGGAAATTCATAATCAAATAGTTTGTGTTTGTAGAAATTTTTTAATTAAAATTTCCATTCAGTGCCACGTCAAAAGATTCAAATCTAGTAACATATGGAAACAGAAAAGTGACAATTACATACTAAATCATTATTAATAATATATCCGTTTTCTATAGAATTATATCCAACATGAAAATATTAAAAATCTGTAATTATATTTGTTTTTCAATAAGAATTTCTATTTAGACCACGTCGCGAGATTCAAATATTGTAACATATGGATACAAAAAAGTGAAATATTATATTTGTTTTCTATAGAATCATATGCAACATGAAAATATTAAAAAACTGTAATTAAATATTTTTTTTAAATAAAAATTTCTATTTATACCACGTTGCGGGATTCAAATATTATAACATATGGCATGAAACAGAAATAGGTTACAGCATTTAATTATTCTTTATTTTGAATTTAACTTTCATAAAATTATGGCTAATATTAAATTTATTACAAAAATCAGCAATAAAGATTTTTCAAATCGAATTAAAGAATTTTGTATTCTATGTTTACACAGCTGTTCCGCCTTGCTCTATTAAATTTCTAAATATATCGGAATGAAAAAATCACGGCAAATATTTTTGTACAACGCAAAATTTGTAATTAAAAAAAATGTGTTGGTAATATTTTTCAATAGCAATTTTTATTTATTCCCACCTGGCTGGATGGAAATCTTGTAATATATCGGAATCAAAATATGTAAGACGAATAACAACACAGAAAAAACTAAGTGTCAACTTCACCTGGAATTCGGGGTAAAGATTACCTGCAACAAAAATTACGCCATGTGAGTAAACTTTACCCGCACATCTAGGGTATTATTCTGCGTTTACCTAAGTTCGGGATTAATTATCAATTTTTACCTTGAAGGCCTAGTAAATGTCATATTCAGGGTGGCCACAGAACCGGGAAAACCGGGAAAAGCCGGGAATTCGGAACGACCGGGAAATAACCGGGAGTTTCGTCCGAACTCCGGGGAAAAAAAATGAAAACTCTATTATAGGGATAATTCGAGCAGGCAGCAAGTGGCAGCGAGCCAATTTCTTTGTGATCATTGCGTAGTTATTGGCTTCTATGCAACAGTAGTGGCGAAAGATATTATTATTTTGAGTACAAACATGTACTTTTTCATTTTCTACGTTGAGACTGAATAAATAAGTTAAACTGTTTTGTTATGATAATTTGCCTTTTTCAGTGCAGTTATACAGCGTAATTACGTGTATGTATACTCACGTACTGAAAGCCACAACACGTTGAAAGAATAGAATTTTACGAAACACCTTCGAATTTTGTTGCACGGATTCTTCGAAAAATCTTCATTTTGTCCTTGTTTAAAATGATTAAATTTTTCCAAATTAGTTCATTTGCTAAAAATTATGAAGAATTTTGCAGGAAAATCCTGAAAACACGTCAAAACTGTTACTAAAAAAACCGGGAAAATTTCCGAAATGTACCCGGGAAAATCGGAAAAAAACCGGGAAATTAAAATCCCTCATTCTGTGGCCACCCTGCATGTTGAACTTTTGACAGTTCTAACGATTCGGCAAAACAGCCTTTATGAAGCCGCACTTATCCGATTTGCCTGTTACACCAACCATCAGCTAACTTCACGTCAGCGATTCAAAGCTAGTGGCTTTTCAATTTTCAAGACGGTGGTGACAACTTCAATGAGAACAAAAGACAGTCTCTGCCCATCGAGGGTAATATTTGTGTTTTACCAATAGGAACAGGTGAAAATACGAAATTACCTGCAACACTATTTACCCTAAGTTTTTTCTGTGAAGATATTTGAGTAAGATAGGTTCAGCAATTAATACTATCTAGTGTTATATATTATTTGGAATTATTTTTATTTTAGATGAATTCTTTGAATCAACTGGAGTTTCTTAAATTCTATGTATTCTTTAAGATTTTTTCAATTGCATAGAGTACTTGAATCGTCTAGTTGCAAAACCGGCCAACTCCTTGATTTTGGTAAATGCGTTTTTTCAGTTTTTTGAGTCCTAAGTGAACTTTTTAATCAACTGGAAACAAGAAACCATGGAAAAACTACTTAAATCCCTGTTCCATATGCGTTCGAAAAACACGATTTGCTGCAAAACCGGTCAAATCTCCATGCTGAAAATGGCCGCTCGTTTCGTGTAGTGTTCACCTACATACTTGAGGATAAAGAAGTTTGTCGAAGAAGTTCCTTTTAATCAAGCAAGAAATAGGAAAAGTGTTTTGAAGCATTATGCCCTAATGTCTTTAACCACCTAAGAGTTTTTGTTCCCATCTTATTCATGCTCAGTGTGACAGAAAATCAGCTTTCCCCAACAATTTTGTTTTCTGGAGATGGCCGGTTTTGCAACTAGACGATTCAATTTTAAGCTTCTTCAAATTCGTTTAAATTCTTTTAACTTTAGTGAATTCTTCCAAGTTCTTCATTTTCTGAAATTTTCTGATTTTCTTTAAATTCTTGTTGAAATTGTTTCAAATGCTCGAATTCATTTGATCAGTGGAATGCTTTTAATTCGCGAAATATTTTTCTTTCAAAGAATTCTCTCCACTTGTGAGATGCCTTTAATTCATGAAATTCTGTCAATTTACGGAACTTGTGAAATTCATGAAATTTGTTGTGTTCGTAGACTTTGTTGAAATCGAGGAATGTAGTACATTTGTTTGATCCACACATTTGCAATAATTTGGAAAATGTCGAGAATGTAGAAAATTTAAAGAATTAGAGCCGAGGGAACTCGCAGGAAATTAGAAGTATGAATGGAATTCACGAAATTCAGAGGAATTCAGAAGATTAGAAAGAAGCGCTGTTGATTATGTGTATAAATTTCCCACTTCACTGCCAGTTTACTTTCACTGACACATTCACCTGTTTTAGCTATTTATCAATAGTCCTCTTGAATTCTTTTCCATCAAGGTGGAAGTGAAAGTGGAGTGAGAAAATTACCCCAGTGATTATCTGCTAATAGTTATTTTTCCAGTGCACACGAATTTCATAAATATTTTTTTTTCACAGTAATCAGTGCATATGATCACCGTCCAACATACGATGATGTGATTTTCGAACGTTTTGGAACTCTCCCTTCTCATCTTATTCAGGGCGGAGACACTATTACTGTACAAAAAGTGATAAATGGCAATCGTGTACCTCGAGATATTGTTAAAGGAGTTTTGGAACGTGTTGAACCAAGGACTTTGCCTGACCGGTATCATGCTGACAATCTTGAACATGGTAACGTTCTTATCATCGTTGATGGCCGCAATTGGTTCTTTGCAAAGTTTACAGGCGGCGATGGTTATGAGGACACTCAGCGTAATGGAGGTGAAGCAATATACCGCTGTAACATAAAAAGAGATAATAACATTATTTCGAAAGCTATTCTTATGAAGCCTAATGAATATGTCACGGCTCCAGGACCCCTTCGTGTTCTATTCTTAAATCATTCTAGAGTTAGTTTCACTGGAGAGTTACAAAATCCAGGCGGCTAACGTGCAGGCTATACAATTGTTGAAATAATTTTTCACAACAACAGTTGTAAAACAATACTAAATAAAAAACATGTTTCAAAACAATATTTTGTTTCTCATTCCGCCAAACTGTAAAAACTAGGATTCGATTTAGAACTTAATTCGGTATTAAGCGGTTAACCCTACTTGCAAATTTTGAAAAATTCGATCAGAACTTTAAATGCGTTTTTCTCGAAACGACGTTTTTGTGATATCAAAAAGCAGTCCTTAATCGAAGGAATTTTTTTTCATCAAATTTTTTTTTTTTTTTCAAAAGCGAATGTGTTTTTTTTTTCGACAAAAATCGATTTCTCAACTTTGACTGGCCGCCATTTTGTCAACAAATATTTTTTTTGTCCAAATCCTTCAGTTAAGGACTAGAAAAACTTATAATTTCTTGAAATATTTTTGATTTTCCCATTTAGGATGATCGAGTCCTGAGCAGTGTTGCTCACCGCAATACACCTTCAAAAAATCATACTACGGTGTATCAGCAGTAACTCATGAAATAATGTATATTCTTGAATGAAAATTAGTGTAAATTAGGTTTATATGACACTCTTTCAAATATACAAACTTCTACCAAAAAGTATTTTTTCATTTTTTCAAATAAAAAATCGATAAAATTCAATTTTTTATTGTGTTGCAAGTAGGGCTAACCCCTTAAAGCAGTTCACGCAACAAAAAACAATTGCACTTCAGTTTGATCCGCTAATCTAATAAAATAAGGTCGGTTTGTGGATTGAAATAGGCTCGAAATGAGAATGATCGGTCAATAACTAAATCTGATGAAACAAATGCTAAACTGTCAAGTTTAGAAACCAGGGTAACCCAGTCCTTCAGTGAATAAAATAAAAAATAAATAAATGAAAATCCATGGAGCAAGCGGTGGTTAAATCGGACCAAAGGTGCCCCGGAAATGGTATCAATCCACTTATACGGTCAATTTGAAGGTGGAATATTAAAATTTGTGCCAATTTTTAAGCCAATATTATTAAAGGTATCACCTTCAGTAAATAAAATAAAAATAAAAAAATTCAAAATCCATGGAGCGCACGCGGGTCAAATCGGACCAAAGGTGCCCCGGAAATGGTATCAATTCACTTATACGGTCAATTAAAAGTTGAAATTTAAAATGTGTGCCAATTTTAAACTTGATATTATTAAAGGTACCACCATCAGTAGATAAAATCGAAAAAAAAGTTTAAATCCATGGAGCAGACGGAAATCAAATCGGACCAAAGGTGTCCCGGAAATGGTATCAGCCTGAGTGTGATGGTTTCACTCTAATTTTTACGAATTTTTAATTTTCAATTTTTCATATTTTTTTGTAAGTTAGTTTAGGATAATGTTTATACAAAATATTGGCACTATCGGTTTTTCGAATTAAGCCTTAAAAAATGAGAGAAACAAAAAACAAATTTTTACAAAAACCTAAATTTTCTCCTAAACAAAAATAATTTTTCTGTTTTTTTTTTTGTTTTAAATTTTAATTTCGATAGAAATTTGACTGAAATTTGAAAATATAGTTAAATTGTTAGGTTTTCATTAAAGTCAGTACCAGTGGGGTTTTCGTGCCACAGAAAATAAATTTGGGGTAAAATAAAAAAATTCAAGAAATTACCTTAAAAATTTGAATTTCATTACATTATTTCATTCCTATGATAGATATTTTGGTTCCAAATTCAAGAATTCAAAATAGCAACCTAAGTTTTGGGAATTCTAGCTCATTGGTAAATTTTCATGAAAGTCAGTAAGAGGTGGGATTTTAAGTAACAGAATAAGAATTTGAGGTTAGAATTGAAAAAGTTGAAACAAATTTTGAAAATTTTATTCAATTGGTAAATTGTTATCAAAGTCTATAAGAGAACGTTTTTTGAGTCACAAAAAAGATACTTGCGGCCCAAAATTCTGTATTCTATGACTTAATGAACCTTCTCCTAATCGACTTTCATGGAAATCTACCAGTTTAATCATATTTTCTAGATTCAGGTCCACTTTTGGCATTTTTGCCCCGAATTTGCGTTCTGTGCCCCGAAAACCCCGCCCGTACTACATTTCACGGAAATCTACTAATTTAATAAGTTTCAAAGTTGGAGTCAAATATATGAATTTTGGAATTTTGTAATTCTGTCCCCAAATTCATGCTCTGTACCCCTAAGTACTACCTGACATTAGTGCGAAGACGTACGTGTTATGTAACTTTACTGTACAGCCATAAGTGCTGCGTAACTCTATTACGCAGACATACTTGCTATGTAATTCAATTGAGCATCCACAAGTTCCATGGAACTCTACTGCGCACATGTAAGTACCCTCTAACTTTACTGCTTATTCATAATAAGTGAAGTGTAACTATACTGCGCATCCAAAAGTTCCGTGGAACCCCATTGCGCTGATGTAAGTGCTGTGCAATTTCACTACGCACACACAAAAGTACTCCTAACATTACTGCGCACCCGTAAGTGGTATGGAGCTCTTCTACGGATCCGTATAATCCATGTAACTCTACTGTGTATCAATAAGTACCTCCTTATCGACTCGAACCCTTAAGAGCTAGAACGGTTTCGATTACTACAAGTAATCTTTGATTTGTTTTCTATGGCTAGGTACTAAGAAAAATGTTCAGGGCCTACTCAATACACCTAATATTGAAGATTCTGAATGAAATTCATAAAAACCTCTTTTGCTCATTGTTCGTTTCTTACTTTCAAGGGAACCCTCATTCCTGTCACCCATTTTTTTAAATGAAGGAAAAGTGTAAAAGTTATGAATTGTGGTATTTACCTAAGTCTGATGTTACTGGCCTCAATGTCAAGTAAAAATATTTATTCTAATTGCATTATTCTGTAATTTTTCACGAATTGGTTGAAAAGTGCGATGTTAGCTCACATTTTGTAAAATTTAGAGTGCAATTTGGGAAATAAAAATAACAACCACTGGAAAAATATACAAGAGTATTTCTTTGTGAACAATAGTGATGGGGCATTTATTTTGAATTTTCATTTGAAGAATACTTCAGAAGGTTCTCAAATAGTGTGACAGGAATGACGGCTGCGTGACAGGAATGACGGCTGTCTGACAAGAATGATGGTGACTGAACTCATGAGGGAGCTCATGGTTATTTCTTTTTGAAGCGCTCTTTTCGCAATTCAATATAGATAACCAATACCTCAAAGTTACTTTCTTCTTTTTTGTAATTCAAAAATAAAAAAGTTATGCAACTCTTTATTTATAAAAATCAGAGTTTTTGGGGACGCGCTGTTCCTTTGACAAAGGTTTTCTCGGAGACGGATGCTTCTTTCACGATGTTAGTTTCACGGATCAATACAGCCTAAGAGTATCTCAAACCTTTTTCGCATTTATTCGTTTAAAAGTAATTGTGTGAAAGTTCTACAGTTTCTCCTATAAAATTCGGGATTTGGCACTTACGCCCCACAGTGGACCTTTTTTGAAATTCTGTCTCAAAATCGTAGAAATTTAGATCGCAATGACTTAGAGGGATATATTTTTTTTAAAGGAAAAACCATTCCGAATATAGAAAAATTATAGAGAAGTCAAAAAAAAAATTGTGACCTTGAAAAGCTGTGTTGAAGATGGAATTTTCGGTAAAAAAAATCGTTTATTGAATACCAAAAACGCTTACATCCGTAATAGCACGGAACGTTCCCGGGACGTTTAAAATGTCCGCCACTTCGGAACGTTCCAGGGGAACGTTCCAGGAAAGTTCCACTGGGACCTGAGGAGAAACTTCCATTATTGTTATTTTTAACAACAATTATCTCGTAAACCGTAAGAGATAGGTAAGAATGGATGTCATTTTTGAGTTTTGAGTTCCGCATATACTACACAATAATATGATATCCGTATCATAAATTGACATCGATTTTGACCTATCACTTACGGTTCACGCTTTATTTATTGATAATAATAACAATAACGTGAATTTATGTTTGGAACGTTCCTGGAACGTTCCCAAGCGGCGGACATTTTACACGTCTCGGAAACGTTCCTGGAACGTTCCGTCACATGTGGCATTTCACATCTGCGGCATATCTACCTAGCTGCTCCTCTCCTGCGCGGAATTTTCCACAGTACAAGCATTCACCAGGCAGAGGAATATGGGACCCAAGAATGGCCAGGCCATCTTTATCGTGATGACCTCCACATTATCGGGACTCGGGGCTTTATTGTTCGTTAAAACCCGAACAATATCCCACGTCTCCTGCAACGTAAATGGCTGCTTGTCCTCAGTTGTTTCCCCGATGAAGTTAGCAACATCATCAGGGAAGTGAGCTTCCCCAGAGTTGTCCGGGACACAGGCCTTTATGAAAAGGCCAGCGCCCTCGCGTATAGAGTTCACGGGCGAACCTTGTTCATCTCTGACGAGTGCCACGTCGACACTCTCTCTCCGGAGAAGGTCACTTAGTTCATGCGAGACATATCCCGCGTTCTGCATGTTCAATTGGAATATTAACAGTGGCATGATGGAGCGTCCCCTAGCGGGTGGCTTATGTCGACCAACCAAGAAAGCTCCGTCACGCGAATAGGTTGTCGCTGACAATGGTCTGTCAGTCGAGTCTTGTCAGTCAGTTTCGTCACGTCTATTGTGTCTGTGCATTAGTATTCGTTATTGCAGATACCTTAAGCCTGCCCAGATGCCGGCCCAAAGCCGACTGGTAAGAGGGGCAAGACTTACTAAGTATGTCTTGCTCCCCCTTTTTACCCTGGCGCTTACAGGGAGCGCACACGGGAGAAAAGCCCGCGTGCTTCCTGAGGCAAGCCGTTATCTTATGCCCCTTCGCCGCGCAATGCCCACAGGTGTCCTGTATCTCTTTGCAATGCTTAGCGACATGACCGTCTACCTGGCACCTCGTAATACGCGTAACGGAGCGGACGGCACAGCGCCTCCAACCCACAAAGAGGAAGCCCCTCTTACAGACAGCCTCGTGCAGCGAGGGGGATACCGAGGCGACCCAGTGCACCGAGTCGGTCCTTCTCGGGCCTGCCCTGTAGCGGAGCTTGAACTTCTGCTCAAACTCCGCAGGCGACAGACCTTCGAACAAGTCCGTATTCAGCGAGTGGATCGCTGCGGCTATCTCCTCCCCGCTGCTCTCAGCTTCGATGTTATAGATAATAATCTCCGGGTGGAGGGGAGTGGGAAGAAAAGCCTGCAGGCCTCCCTCCCTGAGTGCGGGGTTGTTGAGGATTTTGAGGATGTCTGCCTGGCTGGTGGTTTACAACAGCACGGCGCCATTCCTCATCTTCTTGACCCTACACACATCGATCACCTACCTGATGGGATCCAGAGTTGTCATGATGGCTTTTTTAGTTTTTTCGCTGTCGACCTCGCCGGCGTCTTCAGACACAACAGGGTCCTCACAACCACGGCTGGGACAGGCGGACGGCGGGGAGTTGCGCACTGGAGCGGGAGGCTTCGGGGCCGGAGGTTCTGTGGTGACAGAGCTCCGATCTCCTTAGGCCCCCGGGCCCGCCTCTACTTCTGCGACCGCCGCTTCCGCGTTTCCCAACGGTGGTGAATCCTTGCGGATCAGCACCGTTCAGATTCGTCTGAACTGGAGGGACACTCATCAGGTTCTGAGCAGCAGGTTCCAGCCTTGGAGGAGCTGCAGCAGTTGACAATGGTGCTGCACCCGTCCCAACAACTACTTGAGCGAATGTTGGGAAGGATGGAGCCTCGTCGCGACCACTCGACAGTTTTGGCCTTTCCGTTATTTTTTTTCCACTCGTACTAGGCTTACTACCGATCGAGCGGCTGCCTGCCATCCCCTCATTGGCTGGTTCCTCCGCTCCTTTCTTTTCCTGCAGAGTCTGAAGGCGGCCCTCCAGTCGGGCATTACGGATAAGGAGATCGCCGACGATATTCTGCATCTCCCTGAACTTGCCTGTTATGACGGCCATCTGCGACTTGTTGATCTTTTTGGTATCATCAAGGCAGAAGGCCGACATATCTTTCTCTAGAGTCAATGCCCTAATTCTGTGGACCTCGGGAGTGACCCCAGGCACCGGCGGCGGCATTAACAAATCCCGTGAGGGAGGTGGGGGAGGCGCTTCAAGCTGCCTTCTCTTCTCCTTTGGATCGTCCGTAGTTGGGGTCGGCGGTGCCGCAGTAGTGGCACCCCGCTTTCCCCTTTTATTACGCGGTCGCTTCTGTGCTTTTGGAGTGGTTTTGGGCCCCTCCGTTAGGGATACGTCCATCTCGCTGAGCTCGTCCCTTCTGGCTGTAGTCGAAGCCGGGGCCGTAGCCAAGTCTTCGGACACATCCTCAGGACCGAGAGACCGCCTCATCGACCATTTCGAGCCATGACAGCCGCGTAACGGCCCCAGAATTCGGAATAGTTTCAGAGCTGGAAACGGCACCAGAGCTGGCAGAGCTGAAAATGGACGTCGGAATGACGTCAAAGCCTGCCGGCAAAGATTTCCCGGCGCCGGTACGCAAACCACTCATGCTTTTCTGCGTTACCGGAAGCAGACCATGCAGTTCTGTCAACCATGCTGGCAATGGCTCAAAGGGAGTCGGCAAATTTGAATTTGCCGGCGCCGATCCATCACCGCCATTGCGCAGGCTTCTCGCGTTTCTCCCGCTCTCCACCCTTCTCATGCCGCCCACAACACCGTCGCCTAGCAACGAAGATGCCGGAACGCCGGTCAACGGCATCACGGGAGCCATGTTTGGCGCGCTGAAAGGTAGCATGGGATTGGTCGGCACATTTTGGGCTTTTTTAGGCGAACCCGTGGGCGGATCGCCCCCAGACTTTACCAGTACCTCATTTAGGTCACTATGGTCTGATCGCAGAGCATAAAAGATCGGAAGCACCGAAAACACTATCATCGGCCGCTAGAGGGCGCGAAATGGTTGGATCATGTTCAGGGGGTGTCACAGACACCATAATCAACCGTTTGCTCCTCCATTTTGTCCATAGGGGACAAAATGGGGGCCATGGTCATTCTTGGTTGATCACCTGTGCATTTGCTTCCCTTGCGCGACATACGCGCGCTTTCCTCGATGGCGCTCTTTTCGCTCGCGTCACACGCGAAACCCCCAGCAATGCCAAGCCACGTGGCTTCCGGGACGCCGGTAAGAGTCCCGCCAGCTACTTCTGGCGCGCTGGGAGCTCCCACGGGATTGGTCGGCACTTTATTGCGTTTTTTGCGCGAACTAGTGGACGGATCGGCCCCAGACTTCTTCAGTACACTATTGGGGTCACTGGGGATCGTTTGGCGGGGGGCATGAAAACAAGTTTTTTCGGCCTGTAGGTGGCTAAACATGGTCAGGTCGTGTTCCTGGTGTGCTGAAACATCACGAACGACCGTTTGCCCCACCATTTTGGCCATAGGGGCCAAAATGGGGGGCATGGACGCTGTGAGTTGACAGCCAGTGCACTTCCCGCCATTACCCGCGTTTTCCGCACTTTCACTGATATCCGGTTTTCTGGCGTCGCTTTGTGGAATGTTCTGAGATCGATCCCCCATGCTTAGGGGCAAGAAACGGTTGAAAAGGGGCAGAAGGGAGGGTGCATGCACCCACTGACTGCCCCCCTCAAAGGGTTGCACTGACCCTATTTCGGAATCCAAAAAACTTCAAGAGTTTCGTCTACTTGTTTCTTGCGAGCTGTTGATTGCAGTCGCTTCTCTCTATCGAGTTCGTCCATTCTGCGACGGAAGGAGCGACACGAAACACGTGTCCTTATCATTATTATATAATTATTATTAAAATATTCACATTTTGTAATTAAAATGCATTACAAACTTCATAATGATTTTTAAAACTTCAGAATGATCTGACTTTACAAAATTTAAAAATGTTGTCATTCGCTTCGAAGTATATTTATGATTGACTCCGATTATTCTTCAAGATGTTTGCTTCTGATGAAGGCCCACATATGAGGCCGAAACGTCAATAAAAAGGAATTTTGTCTTGATTTATTTTCTTCATTTTTTCTAAATGGATCGTAAGACCGAAACAAAAATATAAAAACTTTGTTTTCTCTCATATTTTCTTAATAAAAACTTCACTGTGGTCTGAGAACTAGAAACGCTGGCAAAAATGTCAAAATTGAAGGTTTTGAAACTTTTAACAGAAAATATAGTATCTAGAGTTCTTACACAAGAAAAATAAAAACGTACGTTCTCTAAGAATCCGCAACTTAAAGTCATGAAATGGTTTTTAGAAAATGTATTGCTGTTAAACGAAAAATTGTTTTATTGCTATATAAATGGGTTTTATCTTCTCAGGAGCGATTTTTCAATTTTTTTTTTGAGATTGTGGTCCAGAGTGACCACATCCATATTTTACGTGAAAAAGTTTCCGAACGTTCTTCACAACATACATTTTTGTTGAATGTTTTGCAGGGGGGGAACAATGTGTAAAAAAATGACAATCCCTATCCAAATTATAGTTTCCAGAGTTCACTACGAGGAGGTTGCATTATCATGAGTCCCCTCGCCTCTCACAAATCGGAGTGCTTTTATAAAACACAGAAACAAAAGACAGTCTATGTTATCGTCTTCTGTTTCTCAGTCTCACACAACACGTAAATCGATTGAAAGTCTGTGAAACTTTTATTAAATTATACTGAAAGCTATGATATATTGTACAATTACAATACAAGCACACGTTTACTGCCTAGTTTTTGAACTAGTTTTTTGAAATCTTGAATCAAATGATGCATAAGCATAACCTACGCCAGTGTCTTATATGAAATACAGAAGCAAGTGACAGTCTATGTGATCGTCTTCTGTTTTTGAGCGTCACATAACAGCAAACAATTGAAAGTCTGTGTAATTTTTGTCTGTTTTTTTTATTTTAGTCCTTCTTAGCACTAGCTAGCGCTGAGTGTGTCATGTTTTCAGTCATTGTTACTCGTTCATACGTCATTCCATCTCATTGTTTGATTTCAATTTATTTTCTGTTTTTGATCTTCGTCCATGGGTCTTTCTGCGCTGCAAACTTAATTTTTTCTTGTTTATGATTATCGTCCATGTGCAATTTCATGCGAAACGAAATATGATTTCAACGACCCTACTACCTATTTCGATCTAAATATTATCGTAACTTTCCATTTGTGACCTTCATTTGTTTCTTTTCCTAATGCTCTCTAGACAAGGAGGCATCTAACTTGACGATCTTCATTTTTTTTAAATTAGTAATAGTCGTTTATGCGTTACCGTGCTCTACGGGTTTTATTCGTTCTTGTTCGTAACGTATTTTTGCCATATCTTTGTTTGATTTTTAATTGTTTTCTGTTTTTGATTCTTGCTACGATTCTTGCTACGAGTACTATTATTGCACATTATTGCCAAGATAGCCAATTATCTAGACCCAAAATGCGGGACGGTCGGACCTTACCACTGAAGAACTTTTTTTTCTAGGGGAAAGTTTTTGGAATAAATAAAGAAACTAGATAGACTACATAGTTTACTACCTTGGTTATAGTACGAAAAACTGTATGCTACTTATGACCGCGTATTACAAGCATGAAATAAGCTAAATAAGCTTGAAATACTGTAGTGCGAGTATAGTGAATATTCATTTTCTTACCAAAGAAGTATAGATTGTATAAAAAGCATAGTAAATTCGGGACATGCGAGATGCTACTTCAATTTTCTGGGACACTTTGCAGGACAAATTTCAGAGCCAGACAGAAGGTACAAATGCGGGACGGTTGGCTACCTTGATTATTGCACATTATTATTTTTTTAAATCTTGTTGTCGGGTGAACCCGGTTTTTCATCAGAGCCACGGGCTGAGTCAAGTGACTGATTAGATAAGGATGTTAGAAGTTAATATAATACCATGTCTGAAATCTTCCACGCTGATGTTGTAGGAAAAAAAGTAGGAGCATCTGTGGTTTGTAGTTCCTATTTCAACGCTGTTATCCATACACAACGGCCACAATCGTCGGATGTGGCAACAGTCGCCTCTGAATACATGAGTAATACTCTGAGTACATTGATTATGCGCTCGCGGTAAACTAAGGTGTCTGTAACGCCGTCTTGACAGGCAAAAATAAATCCCTCAGTCTCCGATCTCAATCCAGCAGACTTGAGAAACATGTTGGACGGACCCATCGAGTGCTCTTATTTACGTATGAAGCCGTAGAATTTATCATGAAGGGGCTTGTCAGCAATATAATCAGTGGACTCTAATTCCTCTTGAATGTTAACGTATTCGCCAAGTTCAATCCCATGCTCCTCCAGAACTTCTTCGACGTGATAAAAAAAAATGTCGCACGTAAACTCTAATGAGATCCTGTAGAGTTGCCAGTATACTGTCGACAATAGGTTGCGTGATGTTTGAAGAAACCCTCAGTTGGAGTATGAAACGAGCTATAGCTTTTTACCGGACATTATCGGCATCAGCCATATCAATGTCCACGTTTTCCAAGTCTTCTACCAGCTGTTCTTCATCTGTATGTTGATTGTCAAAACAAAAAATATCCCCTTCGCTTCCAGAATAACCGTTTTCGTCTTCAGTAATATGATTATTGACGGGTTCCACTTCTGAAATAAATTATCCCACCACGGAAGAAATAGAACTGAAATTGAAAAAGTAGGCATCATATATCAAAACGCGATATCTGACTGATTAGATCAATCTCTGATCAAAAAACTTCAGTATAATAATTCCCATAAGAATCGCTTATAAGTTTTGAGTTCAGTAAACAAAATTAGTCAAAAAAGGCGCCGTACGCCTAGAACAAAATTTTCGTAGCATACCAAGACGTGAATTACGTCGTTCGAACCTCCCACTACCATACTTTATCTCACTTACTCCCCCTACATTCCCCTGTCCTCCCCTACTTCCATTTCCCACACTTCAGCCTATGCTTCCCCTCCCATTCTCAACTTCTTTCTTATCTACTTCCCTCTCTCTTCACTTCTCCAGCTAACACTCCCCTTCCTCCACATTCCCAAAATAAATTTTCCTCACTTCTTCACTCGAATATTCCCCAACTTGCCATACTCCTCACATTCGTTCTGAAAGGAAACTCTGGATTCAGTTTTGTTGTGGCCAGGACGGCTAGGCCCGGAAACGTTCCTAAAAAGAACCGGATCCGACTCCGGAACGGTCGAGTTTTTGTTCCGGATTCCCAAGCCAGGCAAAAATTATTTATTGTTTATATAAGGAAAAGTACATCTCTTGCCCAAATAATTGACGAAAACTCTGATTTAAGAACAACTAAAAAAGGAAAAATTTCTTAACACTTTCGCAAAGTTATTATTATCAAGGTATTAATTATTTTTCAACGAAAACTTTCAGCACAGAAGATTCAGTTTTAAATGTATGTGGAATTAGAGCCTTTTTTGAGTTTCGAACTGAGTTTTGAATTAAATTTTAAAATCCATATAAAATAATTTAATAAACTGAGTTAATGAATAACTTCTCAGAGCACATGTTATTATTATGTTGACGTAACAACACAATTTAATTATTTTACTGAAAATGCAACTACATTGTTGTCGTCCTTCATATCAGAAATTCAAATACTTTGTCAAAATTAATTTTTTTGGTAAAAGGTTCATCTTTTGTTTAAAAATTGAACTATTTTGATAAAAATTCATTTCATGTTTAGTGAAAAATGAATTTTTTAAACAAAAAATTGAACTATTCCGCTTTTGGTAAAAAATTTATCTTTTACAGTTGAAAAAATAACTATTCGGTTAATTTTTTCTAGTTGAAATTTCAACTTTTTGGTTTAAAATTCATGTATTTTCTTCAAAATTCATCTTTGCTGGTAGAACATTAAAATTCTTGGTCAAAAATTCATCTTTCTGGTGTGGTTATCAGAAGATTCAACTATTTTATTTTTGGTTGAAATCCTGCATATTGTATAAGTTGAAAATTCAACTATTTGGTGGAAAATTCCTGTATTTTGTTGAAGAGTCGTCTTTTTAGGTAAAAAAAAATAATCTTCATTGTTGAAAATTCAACTATTTAGTGAAAAATTAATTTATTTTGTTATAGGGTCACCTTTTTGGGTAAAAATTATTCTTATTTGTTGAAAATTCGACTTTTCGACAGAAAATTCATCTTTGTATGCAGAAAATTCAACTATTTGGTCAGAAACTCAACTATTTTGTTAAAAATATAATTATTTTTGAAAATTTTAATTATTTTGAAAGAATTTAATTACTTTGTTGAATTTATTATTTTTTATCGGAAATTTGACTATCTTTTTCTTTTAATTCAATTGTCTTTGAAAAAAATCGCCTTTTTGGCTTGAAAACTTTACTATTTGATTGAATCTTGAACTATTTTTTGGAAAACTTGTCTCTTTTACTGATATCTTTATCTATTTGGTTGTTGATGCAACTGTTTGATTGGAAATTAATTTTTGTTGCTGTTGAAATTTTTTTTTGTGTGTTAAAAATAAATATCTTTGAGTAGAGAATCATTTTTGGTTGAAAAATCAACCATTTTGTTGAAAATCAAATAAATTTCGGTTCAATATTTAAGGAATTTAAAGTGCTTCACAATGAATGCAATGTTTTCTACATAAATTTTATTTAAACAAGTTGATAAACGTGAAATCCGTTTCGAGCCAACGGCTACGGCACTTTCGGGGGAGGGTGGAGGCCAATAAACCCAAAATTGGTAATGTAGTTTATGGATGACCTATAACTGAAAAAAAAATTGTAGCAAGAAAGTTAATTGATGCCGCCAGGCCTGCAAAAAAAAAGTATCTTGGCGGCGCTAGGCTCCGCGAAAACCACTGGGAGTAGCGTGAAATGCACACAAAATCAGTAGATTTAACTGAACTTCAAAGTTTAGTTAAATCTACTGATTTTGCGCCAAACTGGCATTGTGAATTAAAGATCTTGTAATCTTATTCACAAGGCACTACGAATTATAAAGTAGATACACTCGCATATATACAAATCGGATCGGGCAAAACCTTGTTTCCCTTTCCGTGCTATTTTTATTGTCCTCGTGTCCTTGTGTATTCCTGTTGTCCTGTGACCTGTTGTTCTGTTGCCTAGATTCTCCTCTTGAGATGAAATGACGTACGTTCCATAATAAGCTAAGCTGTCAAAGTAACTCGAAGCACGAAATAACAAGTAAACACACTTAAAACAAGTGAACACTTAAAAACATTACACGCACACTGAGAATTGGACACAGCTTCAATCGAAGCCGCGGTGTTTGAATGAATATATACTTTCATGCAGAAAATGCATATTTTTATATTAAGAAAAACAAAATCGGTCGTGCGTTGCGGTCTGAAGCGATACTACCAATGCAAGCTCATTTATTTTGTAAGTTGCCCCACTTACCTGAATTAGAAGGCTACAAAATGTGTAACACTAACCTCAAATGTTCTTTTTTAACGATTCATATGAATAACATGTTAAATTATCTAATAATATCTAATAAATTACAATTACAATTTGAAAGTTAGGCCATGACGTCCTTTTTTGCTTGGAATCCTAATTAATATGTGCGATGAATATTATACTTCAATTAAAGGATCATTTCGCATCCTCCAAAAAGAATATTCCATGTCCCCTTTTGAGTTCAGTTTGCATCACCCAACACAATACGCAACGATTTTAAAATAAAAATTCATACGAAACTGATACTGTTAAGCGGGGCGCACACACATTTTCACACCGCACAACGCATGGCGCACAAGGTTCTCGACCAATCGCAGGGCTCCATTTCAATCGCTGTGATTTTCGCACAGCATGGTCCAGAAGACGTCGAAAACTTCGAAACGTTGAACTTTCATGCAATCTGCAGCTGTCTTGTGTCTCCAGCCGCTTATGACAGACGATTTTCAATTTTTCAACCTCAAATTTCTCGCGCGTTGCGTCGTTTGTTTTGAAAGTGTCGCGCGTCGCATCGTTTGTTTTGAAAGTGTTTTCTACCTATTAAACACGGGATAACTTTAAGATATCGTTATTTTTATCGTTCGCAGGAGCTCTTACAGAAATTACCAAAAGATATCTTCACGAAATCTTCAAGAAATTTTTCAATGATTTCTGAAACTTGTTTTTTTTAAAGACGTCTCTTGATGTCTGTAAGAAAACTTTTAGAAACGCGCGGGATGTATTTTCAGAGATAACTTAAAGACGTATTTGAAGATATCGTTAACGATAATTTTTTAAAGAAAAAAGGCGCGTAGTGCAGGAGCTGGCGGGTGTGCGATATGGAGAATTGATAAATAATTATATTTATATCGTCATGTATTCCCAATCTGTACATTCAGTATTAAAAATGTCGGTGAAAAGAAAAGTGAATCAAGAACGAAGCGAGTAAACGTATAAATTTTCTAAATATTAAAAGTGATTTATCCAGCACGTCGTGTTCCTAACCTCTAATACCTCTTTCTAGCTCTCTCATGTTCTCAAAAAAATGGGAAGTGTATTACAAGAAGAGAATGGAAAACAGCTCAATTATTTCTTCATCACATGAAGAAGTTAAAATTTTTAAGTGTAATGAAATAATGAAGATAGACCTGCCGTCCCTCGAAATTTCAAGCCTGGAATGCAACTGAAAATTCTCGGCAGTCACGTACTTAGTCCTGCAGCTTCAGGTTTACCTCGAATATTTATCAGTTATATATAAATGACTTTAAATTAAAAAACAGGCACTTCTGTTTATACAAAACACAGAAATTGCAAGTTTCCAAATTCAAAGTCATTTACATATTAGACATTTAAAAAATAATAACCCCCCAGTTGCATGTAAAATAACGATATCTTCCAGTCATCTTATCAATTCTCGTTATTTTTTCTTTTTTCTATCTTAAAGGCATCGTTACAATATCCCGAAGAGCTCTTTACGATGGTAATAGCTAAACCTTAAAGACTCTTTCAAGCTTCGTTATGGGATATCTTCACATATGTCGTTCATCTTCAAGAAGATGTCGTACAGATCTCTTTAAGATGTCTTCGTGTTTACTGGGTATAGTTTCAAAAGTGAAAGTTATAATAAATTAAAGATAAAAAGTGTTGTGCTGGACTTCCTGTAAGTTATGTTATAAAAGGAATATTAGAGAGTTTATGAATATTCTCCTTTTATATCCATGTAAATACTGTAAGAGGCTTGAGGCTTTGATTGTGCTACTGTCACGTATACGTTCATGGTGGACTTCCACGTAGAGATGGGTGAGTAAAATATTCGTGGTAATTTACTTGGTTTTCTACGGTAATTTACCTGGTATTTTACGTCATCAGTTTTCTACATGATGTAAATCACATCTTGTTCTCTATATGAGGGCGCCACCTCTGTGGCAGGAAGTTGAAAATTTGAATTAAATGGCCAATCAGAGGTTTTCTACAAGCAATTTACATAATCGAGGTATTTTACGTACAATACCTTCTTTAGGTATTATACGTAATAAACGGCCAGTTACGCGTAACTGCAAATCTCTGTTCCCACGGCAGATGAAAGCAGAAGCTGATAAGAGCGAAAGAGATAAATAGATCTAACCGTCTCTTTCATGCTTATGAGTTTCCGCTTTCATTCACTGCTTTCATCTGCCATGGGAGTCCACCATCAGGGTGGAGTCCCATAGCAGCGTCAAACTTGGCTCAAAACGCAAAACGTCAAATCACTAGATATTTCACCAATTCAAATTCAATGATATTCTCCTAGTAAGCCACAGAAACACAGTCATTGGCTGCAATGTCTGGTGATTTACGGTTTGGCGTTTTGCGCCAAGTTTGACGCTGCCATGGGACGCCACCCTCAGCTTCAGCTTGTGGGATTCGGTAATTCAAGTTGTAACATCAGCTGGCGAAATGTCTGCATGCCGAGGGTCAAGCAATTACACCAATTGCATGGAACAGACCTTAATCTTTTTTAAAACTGGGAAAAAATTATTTTTCACTGCAGTGTATTTGGATATTATTTTCAATTTTTCAACAGCTGTTCGATTAACTTATAAAATCGTTGCAACCAAAAAATTTCGATTTCATTATGTAATTCAATAGCTTCCCCCCATCTGCGCCCCCCGCAATCAGTCGCCCTGATTGTTTTTAACGTTTGCGCAGATGGTGCGCAGAAATCAAAAAAACTCGCCATTATTCATAATACATGAGATAGAAAGACATAGTTGCGGTCAATCGTTTCAAAAAGATCTAGCATCTCTGTCTAATTTCATACCTTGCGTATTTCTTTCAGTATCCATCGACGTAACTTGCAAGAACTTTTGTATTTCACAACAAAACTTAATGAATAAAAGATTAAAATTTGGATTAGAGCAGCAGAAACTCAGTTGTCATAGAATTTTTCAATCGATTTAACGGTGCAGTCTCATATGAGCAGAAAACGTCGGCGTAAAGCAGAAACTCAATAGAGAGTAAGAAACGGACGGATCTATTTGTCTCTTTCACTCTCATGAGTTTCTGCTTTACGCTGACTTTTTTTGCCCACATGGGACTGCACCTTCACTTTCAAACTTGATGACTTTTTTGTGTTGTTTTTCATGGACGTAACATCCATCGACGTGACCATCTTTTCATGTCGTGACGTCAGCTGACAAGAATTCTGCACGCCGAGGGCCAAACAATAATACCAATTGCGTGGAACGCAACATAATTCTTTTCATAACGTGGGTGAAAGTATTTTTTCACCATAAGTGTATTTAGATATTATTTTTTATTTTTGAAATTTTATTTAATTAAATAATGAAATCATTGAAAAAAATTTAATCGATTTTATTAACTAATTGAATAGCGTTTAGGAAATAAAAAATAATGTGCAAATACACTTAAATTAAAAACAGTTATTTTTTATGTTATCGCAAAAATAAATTTGCGTCCTACGCAATTGGTATCATTGTTTGGCCCTCGGCGTGCAGACATCTCGGGGTCTTGACTTTCGCCCACCCAACCTGAATACCTAATTACGAGTTGTTACAATCCTGAAGATCCTGAATGTCATCTGACAGGATTTAGGTTAGATTTATATCGGCGTGTCTACACGTGCTTTTGCGAGTAAGATTCACATCTCGTTGATTACTTGTATGTTCTTAATTTAGATAAAACTTTTAAAAGAAGAGAAATGATCAAAGAACCCTCGTGAAAAGAAAGACCAACTTTATATCACATTAAGACCAGTTTCAAACTACGTTTGGTCTTTTTCTGGTCTTTTACCTTTCAGCCTATACCTACATCAATTTTAGGACATTGAAATAGACACCACTCTCTCTGTTAAATAAGGATAGCTGTCTGTATCAACACACTAGCTATACCTAAAAGTCCCAAAAAACCTGGGATGATTTATTATTATTTACGAGATCAAGAAGGCTTCAACCAGTTGCCGTCATATTTATGGAACGCTGTCCCTCCCTCCATCTCGTCATCTCTTTCTGTTGAAACTTACAAGAAAGAGCGCCCCGTTTCAAATCTATGAACTTCATAGCAGCAGAGGCTCTCCTAGTAAACTAGTTTTCTCAATTCGAACCAACTGAAATGCCCCCTAGACGATTTAAGAGAAAATATTCTTGAACAGAAAGTTCACACTTAAATTTCCATTCAAATGAATTTGAATTCCATGTAATATTGAGGTTTATTACCGATTTCTGAAATTTTCTTTTTCTTTATTGATCATCAATTATTATCACAGATGTAATAATATCCATTGATTCTTCAACTATACCTTTACATTTGTTTTAAGAATTTTAATTTGTTTAAATATTTCATGTTTTCAGGTAACCCAGGAAATTCATTTATTTTCTATATATTAAGGGGTCTCGATCACTGATAACAGTAAAATGATTTCTTTAAATAATTTCACAATTATTTAAATGATTCCTATTTCTTCACGTATATAGTTTTTTTTGTATCCATTTCAATTGCTCTTACGGACATGACGATGAAGAAAAAAAAACTTCAATAATTTTTTCTGAAAAAAGTATAATATTGTCCTAACTTTTTATTGAAATACTAAAGCAACAACAATATCTATAGTTTAATCTTTCACCTCAATAAGAGAGTGCTAGATTTCATCCAATTGGATCACATTTTTTAGGAATTTTATTTTCTTCAAATGGCAAAAAGAATTTCGACGTGCATATCACAATGTTTAAACTTGCGAATGTTGGACCAGGCTTAAACGAATATGTAACATCATATTCTCATGTCTAATAATTCAATTTCACATGCATATTTACAGGCGAATGATGAAAAGGTATATTCAACCGTAAGAAATCTTCAACAGCAAGATTTGCTTGAAATGGTTAAAGAGCGTCAAGGAAAACTGTTGAAAGTTCCCGCGCTCCGGAGCCCATTCTTGAAAACATTGAAAACACGAGGACAACTGAAAACTCGGCAATGAGTTTCGTGTCCCGCTTTGAGATGCCAAAATCTTCGCCACAAACTGCTGCCGAAAACGTCATCGAAAAATTAAAGGCTGATCTCCAGAAAGCTAATATGGTGATACAGCAGAAAGATTGCTCTATACGAAGTCTCACCAGAACAGTGAATGAACAGAAGAAAAATATAAATTTGACTCAAAATACAATGGAAAATCTCTCAAAAGATTTAGGAATTGTTCGAGGTATTTATGTATATAAATTAAACAATTGCTGTTCAAACAAAACATCCATTTTTCCATAATAATCTTACTTTCACCCTAAATGTTACAAGTATCATATTTACACAATCATTTTTATTTTCAGAACATATAATGGAGAAGAGTGTCGACTCAGATAGAGACTTTTTTCCACCAATAGGAGAACTGCACCACAATAAGGTAATAAAAATGTGTAAACTTCACATTGCCACACATTCTTTATTTCCCTGAGCATCCACATACATTAATTGTAAAAGTCTTTTGTCTCCTGTTTTTTAAAACTATTTCACCTTTTAATTTTAGGTTCATCTTAGAAATGGTGTGTACATGCTGAAACAGGCTTTGCAGAATATGAGAAACTATTCAGTGAGTCCTGTCGTTTTTGTCGGAAATTTGGCCACTAATATCTTCGGCGGCAACTTATTAAGTAACTAAGTTACCCAATTGGATCTAATGAAAACGGAAGCCCTTCGAAGTAAGTATAATTGTATGAAAAACTGGGGAACGTTCATATATATTACGTAACATAATCACAATGATTCAAATCTTTTTCAGTTAAGTACGGTCGCTGGCTTAAGGAGGAGTGTTGCATTAAAAATGGTTAAAAAAAATTGGTTAGTTCAAAAAATGTAATCGCTACCTCGACAGAAAAATCCAGTACTTCAAATGGAGACAGAAGCCACGTAACGAATCCACAGAAATAATCAATCAAAATAAAACCACATCAGCCAAGAAGCAGCCGGAAGAAAAGACTGTTTCAACCATATTTAAGGAATCAGAAATGATTGCGGAAGCTCATGCAGAACTAACAAGCAAGCGAAGAAACCGAAGCAATAAATCTCCAGAGCGTGAAACGGGTTTAACAACAGTTGCTTCGGTGCATAAAAATGCAACAAATTCTTCAGAGATTGATAGTTTGCATATACAAAGATTTTCGCAGTGCTTTCAGTATCACTACTTTGTTGTCCGAATCACCCGCTGAAAAAATTCGTTCAACTTTCATGAATTCAGAAGGTTTAGGAGGTTCGAGTGGTTCGGAAGATGATACTGGAAATGGTTAGGTCACCACCAATTCAGGCAAATATTTTCGAATTATTTTTTGGAACGGCATTTACTGACTCTATACTGTATTTGCCTCTCGCTACGCGCTCGATCATTGTATTTCCCAAAATTTCTGCACAGATGTTTTAAAATTAAGGGTCAAATCATCGACAGTAATTTGATGATTGTGAATTCTCTTTTTTTTTTTAAGTTTCTTCGGCTTTAACGAACACATTCTCATTGCTTACCTCGTGCTTCGCACTCGATTTTGTTCAAAATGCGGAATTTTCTACATTATATGTTCAAAATTATTATATCAAATGTATATTGCATTTACTTCTATACCATTTACCGCGAAAATTTCATATAATTTCAATAGATTTATATTATTACAATTTGTAATATGCATTGAAATCAAACACGGACGTATTTCCCTTCTCTTGTTTTTATAATTGAAAAAAGTGCGCATCTTATAAAAAAAGAATTTCGTTATTATACATTTTATCGCGCCTTTCGTGCACGGTGTTCCTGAAGGTGAAAAAAGTTCGACTAAAATGGATCCAAAATCGGGTTTCATAGGAAGTTTCTACATCATTTATAGGTTCAAAATCTGAAAGAATCAAAATGTCAGCTGATCCTTTTCGCGAGATATCGACATTTTAATATTTAAAATGTCATACTCACAATAAAAATAATTCTATTCAGTAACCTTTTTGAATTTCGCGTTGTGTTTTCGTTGTGTCTTAAAATCAGAGATACAATAAGGTATTTTCACCTCAACGAGCAGCTAACTTCACTTCGTAGAGTGCTGAGGAGAAAACAATGGACAAAAGGAAAGAGATTCGGCCCATTTTTGCCGTATTTTGCTAATATCTTCGTAAAAACTGATTTATTCTATATAAGTGTATTTGAAAAATAGTTTTTATTTGTTAAGAACTATTTAATGAAATAATAAAATAATACTAATTATTATTCGTCACGAAGATATTACAAAAATAAAGTTTTGTCACATGCATTTGGTCCATTGCTTTCCCCTCAGCACTCAACGAAGCGAAGTTAGCTTGTGGTTAAAATGAAAATATCTAATAGACAAAACACACGTAAAACAAAAGAAAGTAACATGGAGTTACCTAGGCTACGCCTGTTTGGATACCTGAAGAAAGTAAGATGCGAAATTTTTCGGTCAAGCTTTTTCTTTGCGTATAACGATAGTTTACAAAATGAGCCATCCAGCAGATAAATGTTCTCACAATGAGAACAGAAGGAAAGTGTGCGTCCCATGTGGCAAAAAAAAAAAGTTTTGGGAAAATTCAGCCTGTGAAATTCCTCATAAATGAGAAGACTGGAAAACTCATCAAGAACTTCATATCAAACGACTTTGATATAACAAGTGAGAAATTTCCTTTAAGCATTTGCAGGACTTGTTATCTCGCACTAGTTGATGCTGAAAAGGGTGTCTTTAAAAGACCCTTACCAGTTATGCCGAACTACGAAGATATAATATTGCCAAAACACACCCGTACAAAAGGTGTTTGTAACTGTTACATATGTTTCACTGGCAGGTCCAAAGGTCACTTAACATTCGTGAAAGGCAGAGGTAAAAAGAAAATATCAAATGTCGTAATTGATACATCTAATGGACTTCATGACCAAGGATCTTCAAAAACAGAATCATTTCCAATTCCGACAGTAAAAAATGAACAGTCCAAAAACTCCCTTGTACTATGTAGACATTGTTTTCAGGAAATCGGTAAGGGCAAGAATCACATTCGCAAAAATGGTAAAGAAAATGTGAGCAAAATCATCCACAAACTCTCTGAAAAAGAACAGGAACAAATTGTGACTGCTATTGTGAAGAAAAAGGTTGATTCTAAAGCTCATGGTGATAATGTTATGAAATTGAAAAACATTGAGCTAAATTTTTCAACTGCTGGTCGAAAATCTAAAATGATCGTGAATCCCACCAAGAAGAAGGACATTTTATTCAAGGAAGAAAGATTAGATAGTTTTCGGATCAACCTTGGAGCTTCAAAAAGAAATATGAAGAAGATAACCAATTTTCTAAGATGTAATGTCGGGAGAAAGTGTATACCGGCAAATTATATGAAGCACATGACGGATAAGTCAAACATTTTGAGGAATGTATATAAAGCAGGTTTGTATGAATTTGAATGTGAAAATGCAACATCTAAACAAGAGCTAGCTGTTGTATATGCAGATGCTGAAGAACTTCTTAATGCGATTATAAGTGAAAGAAATCTAGAAGGAAACTTTATGGTCAAAGCCATGGCTGATGGGGGTCAAGGTTTTTTCAAGATAAGCTTGACCATACTTCCCGAAAATTATTCAACTGAATTCGACAGTTCTATAGACCACACTGATGATAACGGTGATTCCAATGAATCAAGTTTGGAAAATATGGATGATTTTTCTGAAAAAAGGATACTCTATTTTGAGGGTGGCAGCAGTATGAGCAAAAGAGGTAAGTTATCTAGCGTACATAGATTAATATTGCTATGCACAGTTCCCCAAATAAAAGAGACTTATGAAAATGTCAAACTATTATTCGAACTAACGAATATCAATAATATTCCGTTCAAATTTGTTGCGGATTTCAAGCTTCTCATAATAAATGGCCAACAAACTGCAACAGCAACGTTTCCTTGCCCATACTGTTTTATTTCACTAAGTGATATGAGAAGCAATAATAATAATGAGAATCAGTTGAGTGATGCCCATGCAAGTACATCTGATACTTCACGAGTGGAAAATCACATGAGATTGAAAACATACGGTGATCTGAGAAACGATTACGATAAATTTTGTCTCGCAGGAAGAAACAAAAAATACAGTAAAGACTGTCATAGTACTATCAATCTTCCTCTTTTCACTGAAGATGACAACACTCATGTTTTAGAGAAATGCATTATCCCTGAACTCCATTTTTTACAGGGGTTCGTGAACCATTTATTCTGGAGAGGTTTAGTCCCTCTCTTAGGTCAAGAAAAGGCTTTGTTGTGGCCGAAGAAATTGAAAATCATTGCGAAAAACTACCATGGAGATTCGTTTGAAGGGAATGCATGTAGAAAGCTGCTGAAAGAAGTAGATAAGCTTGAAGATACCGAAATTTACAAAGATGTAGGATTCCTCAAGATTGTACCCTACATGGCTGCTTTTAAATCAATGAACAAGGTAGTAGATTGTTGTTTCACTTCTGGTAAATGCGGTCCTTCATTAGATACTTACATACATGAATTGGAGAATGCTTTGAAAAGTATTGGCAACACTTCTACCACATTGAAAATTCATGTCATTCTTGCACATGTTGAAGAGAGTTTGAAATATATCGACAATAACAATGGCCTAGGATTTTGGTCGGAGCAAAGTGGAGAATCAGTACACCACGAGTTTCTGAAGTTCTGGGATCGTTATAAAATAAATTCCTTAAATGACTAATCTTATTCATCAAGATTACTCAAAGCAGTGATTGAATTTTCATCACTGCATATCTAAGTACAATATTCTTAGAAATTATACAGAAATATTGGCGAAGTGAGAAAAGACGAAAAAAAATATGTAAAAACAAAAAAAAATTAAAAAATAAAAAAAAAACTTTTTTTTTTCAATTAAAAAATAAAAAAAAATAAAAAATGGGGCTATATAACCACTACGTCCTCGTCGTTGGTCCTGGGTTAAGCTGAAAGTGGTTTTTATTCATTATTTCCTATCGTTTGAACATGTTGAATTTTGTTACTAAGTGTAATCTCATTTTTGCATAATATAAATTCATAAAATGTCGATATCTCGCGAAAAGGATCAGCTGGGATTTTGATTCTTTCAGATTTTGAACCTATAAATGATGTAGAAACTTCCCATGAAACCCGATTTTGGATCCATTTTAGTCAAACTTCTTTCACCTTCAAGAACACCGTGCGTGGTTCTCCATACATTTAATTTGTTAATGTTCAATGTTATTTTTTACGATTTGAATCAAAATTATTCATCCCAGCGTGAAGTTGTTTTGAGAAAATTTTTAACTGTAATTTAAGCGAAAAATTGGGTTAGATAAAATGTTATTGTAGCGTGTATCGTTTTCCAAAAAGTTAATTATTTTATTTTAAATGTATTTTTATAACAAAAGTTTATGACATATTTGTATATCTTTTTTAGTTGAACAACTTTTGTCCACTCACCTTTTTTTGTACCAAATCTTAAAGAAGTCTAATACCTTCTCTGATGAGAATGTAAAAAAGGGAAAATTATTCAAAGAAGTTTTCCCGAATCTGCAGTCGCTATATTTAGACCAATTGAAATGATTAAATTTATGAGACCGATGAAAATTTTCACAAGCCGATGGACAGCGATTCGCGTGCTTCAGCATAATTCCTAAATTCACGGATTTAAATATATTTAATTTAATCGAGTGTTTTTTCCTGGGTAAATCTACCAACGATTATGTGCTTGTATTAAATTATTTATCATGAAATTTGTAGCTTTCAGAATCTATTTGATGTGCATATGTAACGTTAATTATATGGAAATATTAACGACCAACTTAAAAAAATTATTTATTCATTCCCGTAGATGTAGATTATTTTTATCATGTACTATATGCACTTGTATCCAATTTCATATCAAAAATAATAAATATTAATTTGCTGAAACTTTACTAAACGGCAAAAAACATTAACCCGGACGTTGGTAGGTTACTATTTATTTAGAATAATACAAAAAATTTAATCATGTTTTATCGAATTAATGATTTTTTCACTCAAAAAAATATTAGTCCATCGACGGCTATTTTAAAGTCCTTTATTAATTCTCAAAGTTTTAGCGAATAAATGTTTATTATTTTTAAAATAAAGTTGGATAAATCTAAAATTGGGCAATCTAGATACCTATACCAAGTACTGCAGGGAATTGTAGTACCTTTTCTTATTCAGCGGCCATCTTAGTACGTGACGTCACGAGGGTACCATAAATCAGTAAAGATTATGGTTATGGTCCTGACTCCTGACTCGTGATGAGCCTAATAATGATGGAATATTGGGCGTTCAAACTGCCGGGACAAGAATATACCTGCCTATACTGTGATCTAAGGTTGGCCTTTCTTTTCACGAGGGAAGGAAAAAAACTGTGGCGGCAATAGAATGGCGTTAAAAATTAATGAAAATGCCATTGAAAAGATCTAAGCTCGAAAATAAAGTAACATCTAAGGTAAAATGTTTGAGTACCCGGTTAAAAAAAACGTAACCTCTAAATAAAACACATAATTTATTATTATATTGATGATTTAAAAAATTATTTTCGATTAATTCCACTTATGAAAGTTATATAAATCTGTCAATTTAGTGGATTTTAAAAAGTTTAATCAAAAGAGATCAAGTATTTTGTAGGATTTCTAAGATTTGAAGAGATTTGAAATTATTTTTTTGGAATTCAACCTGCATTCTTTTAATTCTTTTGAATTTCCAAAATTCACTTAAATTCTTATAAATTCACTCTACTTCATTCAATGTATTTTTTTTTTATTTTTCAAAGTTTTTATTTAATTGATCCTGAGGATAAATTGAAAATTAAATAATGATAGGATTTAAAATATTTCAAAGTATTTTTAAGATCTGTAAAATATTTAAAAAGATTCAAGAGGATTTTAAAAATTTTAGGTTATTTTAAAAGATTACAAAGAAATTTTTAATGGATTCCAGTAATTGGAAGGGATTTCGAAGGATTTGAAATCTTCAAGGGTATTGTAAAAGATACGCAGGCTCTTTCAAAAGCTTTAAAAAGTTTCAAAGGATTTCAAAAGATATAAAAGGCTTTGAAATATTTTACGAAATTTGAAAAAATTCCTAGAACTTTTTTTATTCATTTCAATAGTTTATAGGAATTTCAAAGACTTTGAATTACTTTAGGGTATTTTAAGAGATTCCAAGGCATTTTCGAAAAATTCAAACAATTTCAAGGGATTCCCGATGGCTCCAATAATTGTAAGGGATTCAAAAAATTTTTCATGCTATTTTAAAGAATTTGGGAAGCTACAGAAGGATTTTACAGGACCGGTAAGATTATATGATATTTTAAAAGATTCCAATGGTGATTGGAACAACCCTTGGCTAAATTCTCAACGATTGGTTCCGAGGCTAGTATATCGTGAACCACACCGAAATTTTATTTGACTTCCTAACTTCCCGAAAACGGTGTCAGGCCTCTAATCTAGGATTTCGATTTCTGGTTCCATGATAACCGTGTCGTCATCAGAGATATCGCCGTTCATGGATCCTGTGAGGGGAGCGACTTCGCGTTCTGGATATTCGACTGCGTGATTGCGGTGGTTTTCTTCCAAGATGTCACGTCTCCTTTGCTGAAGAGCTTCTTCTAGTTCCAAATCAATCGTCACGATTGTCCCAGTTGGATTCATGTTTCCAGCTATAGGTCCCGGATTTATAGGTCGAATCGTCGACCGAACTACGCATATGGGAGCTAGCTTCTTTTCGGGAAAGACGAGATTACAGTACATGACCGATTTGCGAGATTCAGCGGCGTACAGGCGTTTTCCCCTAGTCCTCTTCCCTCTCTTGTGGGGTGGTGGGGAGGAGTCTCCTCCTTTTAGAGCATTCATGAGGTACACCGTATAATATTCAGGATTTTAATCACGACTTTCGCGGAACCAATGATCGAGATGGACTGTCAACTGGGGCTTTCTCGTCCTGAATCACGGGTTCGGAAAATTCGGAAAAAAATCCGAGCCGGAATTAAATAACCTCAACCTTGACCCACTTTTCATTTACGAGGTTGTCAGTGAAAGGGATAGTGCTGCACGTACTCTTCGACGTGAGCAACGGAGCCTTGAGTCTACACATACACTCACGGAGCTGGAGGCTTACCGAGTCGGAATAGAAATTATTTTTCAGTTCAGACTTTACGGTACCACTTTCCCATCCTCATCAAATTCAGATTGAGGTTAAAAATGATTTCGGTACGGCTTTTCCGGTATTTCTCATCCGTGAAGGAGGTAATGATGCGCTTAAATCTTCAACATGAGCAACGGAGCCCTAAGTCTACACATAAACTCATGGAGCTGAAAGGTTACCGAGGCGAAATAGAAATTATTTTCAAGTCAGACTTTACGGTACCATTTCCCCTTAACAAAGTGAGCTATGGTTGGATAACATGTTTCTATTATGATTTATCATGGAGTCTTAATAAGGTAAAACAAGTAAAAGAGGAGAGTGAAAAAGACAGAAGTCCGCTGAATTCTCTGTGATTCTCGAGCACCATTATTGAAAAGATTTTTCCTCTCCTCCTTTTTGCGGAAGCGCGCCCCTTGACTTTGCAATTCCTCAAGGATTTATTCACGCTTGGAATTGCCAGGGAGATTGTCGACAATTCTTCGCCGAACTTGTTTAGATAGATTAATTCGGGCTTCCGCTTGGTTCAGCAGTTTTTCGAAAAACGACGAAAACTCGTCGGGACTGTTGAACCTTTGGGTTTTGATTTGCTGGAGTATTCCTGGTATTTCCTTTGAGACCTTAGGGATTACAAAAACGGTTGGCTCGGCTTCGGGTTCTTGAAATCCAGTTTTTACCGCGACAGAATCTTTCGTTCGCCATTTTGTCCCTGCGCGGTGCTCTGGCCTATTTTTAGCATTACTGCTAACCGGAAGATTAGGCATCTTCCTACCTTACCATAATTGGGAATGATGGCTGTCTTACACGAGAATAACTTAAGCCAAAATCCGGTATACGGTCAAATAAAAAATACCTGGCAAGTTAATGCCGGGTCCCCGGCAAGTTAATGCCCATGGGTTTTTGGTTTAATTTGGTGGCACTGTAGCCAGTTGAGGCGTGAGTACAAGGTTCAAGCTTTATTCCCGTGTGTAAACTTGAGGAACGACCTTCCCAATTCAGGAAGCAATCGAAAAGAACCTTTGAAACAAGTTCCAGTATTTTCGCAAAAAAAGCGGAAAGACTGCCAAGTTAAAAATATCTGAGCAAGTTAATGCTGGGTCCCCGGCAAGTTAATGCCCACGGGTTTTTGATTTAACCTGGAAGTACTTATTTTTCGAAAGTGCATCGGATTGTTGACATGGTAGCATTAATACAGTAATTACAATTTGTAATAGTCCACACGAGAATAGTTCTGGAACCAAAATCCGGTATACGGCTAAATCAAAAATACCTGAGCAAGTTAATGCTTGGTCCCCGGCAAGCTAATGCCCATGGGTTTTTGATTTAACATGGAAGTGCGTATTTTTCGGAAGCCCAGTAACAAAAGTTACTAATAGCATAGCCCGAGTGGGGAAACAGCAAGGGTACGATAAAAATAACCGTTTTGTTTCATACATATAACTTCCGGTAAAAGCTGCCTAAACTTCCGAGGTTATAATAAATAGAAATTTTGAGTAATTCGAATTTCCGTGTGGAGGGGGGGGAGGCTTCTCCGAAACTGAAGGAAGGGCGAGAGACTCGTCTTTTCTGTAATTTTATCTGATTGCGGGTTGGTACCCTTACTCCCGAACTGGAAGTTGTCCCTGAAAGTCTTACTTAAATAAGACAAAGTGACGGGCGAAGCTAAGTCTACCGCTGGAAAGTAGAAAAAAAATAGAACGGGAACAAACGTATCATTCGTTGATATTTCCGTCTCGGGCGGGCAAGATTTAAAAATTGTTGCGTTAATTATTTGTTAATAATTAACTTTAGTCTTTTGCGTTGGCGCTTATGCACATATCACACTCGAGTACTCCCGAATTCGCTTTTATGAGAAATAGACAGGGTGTCTATTTTCCATGAAAGTGAATTTAGTCTTTACGACGAGATCACTCCTTTTCGTTTTGAGATTCGAAAAGGGGTGATTCCTTCTGGAGTAATCTCAATTTTGTTTTTACACAGGCCGGATAGGACGCGACGTACTATGAGACTCCCGTTACGGGTCTGCCTCCCGCCGGACGGAGTTTGGATTTAAATTTTACGTCCGGATTGAAGCAATCTAATTTTCCCGGTCAATCCATCGATCCGGGCAGTCCGCCTTCTTTCTCGTACTGAAAATATGAACAATTTTCGTTGACCCGGAAAGAAGCTTATGGCTTATGGGCTAAATTTCCCAATGACAGAAAATTACCTTGATTAACTTACTCCCGACTCAGATGGACAAAAGTCTGGGTAGTTCCGGCTCGTGCCAGGTTGCCCAAGTTACTGCGATTTTGATTTCTGTCCGACGCACCTCGACAGTTCATAGTTGGGGTGATCTAGGTTGGGATATTAGCAGAGTTGCGGAATTTTTGTTAGGAAGGAAGGGCTTTTTGCTGATTGGAAAAATGCGGACAGAGGTGGAAGGAAAATTCCTGGAGACTTGAAGCGGCGTTTGCAAGTTTGTGTTGCCAGCCAGCTACATTCTTAACGTGGACCTTCCGCACCTGCGAGACAGGAACCTCGTCAGCATTTGCGGGTTCAGCAATTTTCACTATTCTTTATACTTATGATTTTTAAAATAATGTCAATTCGCACTCACCTCATAACTGGGTAGCTAACAAATCAGTTTTCAAATTTTTAGATAACTCCTCTTGATTCTAAATATAAAGCTAGTCCGGATATTATTAGGAGCTCTGTCCTAAGGTTTGTCCCAAGGTTGGGAGCAACTTTCTTTAGCTCATTAAAAAAATGCTGTGTACATTTCTTCATTTCCTTTCGTAGATAGAAAAAAAACATAACAGGAATGCCCTAGAATATACAAAATAAATAAGCTAACAGTGACCATACGATGGACTCTGGAATAGGCTGAAAATACAGCTATTGGATGGCAAGTGGGAAATCTGTACCAAATGGGACACTAATTTTGCTTCGTATAAATACTGCATCTTGGAAAGTATGGGAAATTGTACGATAAAACATTCTCTTGTTTCTCAGCCTACATGAAAGTTTAATTTATATGATAAAATAAACCTTAATATGAACTCTGCCGTATATTACCATAAACTATTCCATATTGGGGATGCCAGTACAATTGTAGAATATAACCGAACAATTCAGTTAAGGAAGAACACAAACTTTGGTTGAAATGACGTTACTTGGGATAAGATTTTTTGAAATACTGACATGTAGGAAAAGTGGGTTAAGAAGGTTACCGGTAAAAATACTGAAATAAAACTTGAATGAAGCATAGTAAAGATACTTTAAATATGTCAAAATACAATTCTGCGGATGGATTTAAATATCTAATCATTGAATCGGCGCACAGGAGTGTTCCTTGAAATTAGCCAACTTCTAGCTCTGACACAAAACAAAATGGATGAACATCATAATCAATCAAATGATCAAAAAAAATCTTTCAATGATGTGAGAGTTACAGTTGGAACCTTGTTTTGTAATTGCTTGATGTTTCTCTGTCAACTCCGGTGCGAGATTATTTTGATTATTTTATAACCTGGTTGCAACTTTTCCCATACCCCAGTATCGGAAAATTCATATATGTAGATCGGAGTTTTCCCACGCCCAGTTGGCATTTTTCCCATACCTCAGTCTGTCAAATTAGTTGCATTTTCCCTATACCCAACTTGTACTTTTCCCATGTCCGGGTATAGGAAAAACTGAATTTTTAAAACAGTTGAATGAAAAACAGAATTGAGATATACAGATAAGCATAATTTAAAGTAAAAAATGATATACAACGTAATATATAACTTCTATAATAATATATCAATTCATAAAAGGTCAATTTTGAGAAATGAAATCCGCTTCCATTTCTATGCGGTCGATTAATTTCTGGACTTAAGAATTGACCGTATGGAGGTTCCTCTCATTCCACCCTCTCTTGTGATTCCCCTTAGGGAAGATTTTTTGGAATATCCTGCAAACTTAATCTTTCTCTCTCTTTATCGATGTTAAGATTCGAAGTATATCGAAATGGAGCAAAATGCAAGTTTTTACTCCTCTCATAACATTTACTGGTTTCTATTACTTTATAACAATTCAATAATTAAAGGTTTCCTTCAATCATCAATGATGACCTTGCCAATCTTTAAAAATAATTAAACTCTAGCAAAATGCAACTAATCTGAACCTCGATAAGAGAGGGTAAGATCATGATTCTCCCATATATTTTTTAAAACGGACCGCTGAAATGATTACAACAAATTTTGACTGACTGTCTTGATCAGGAGAGCATATGGACTCTCGAAGCATTGACTAATGTTAATAAAGGAGCTCCAGCATCAACCATGTCCTTCCATTTGCCGGAAGTAGGTCAAAATTCGAACGTATAAAATCGCTAACCAAAACCAATCAATTTTAAACTAAGAGCTGCATATTTAACCAAGCAAGTTTTCAATAAAGAACTTTTCTGTGATGCAACAAAAATTTCACTGTGTTCTGAGAACTAGAAACGCTGGCAAAAATCTCAATATTGAAGTTTTTGAAACTTTTAACAGAAAATAAATATAATATCCAGAGTCCTTGAGTATTTGAAACTTTTATTCAATTACACTGAATGCTATGATATCTTGTACTCGTACAATTGCAATACAAGCACACGTTTGCTGCCTTCAGTTTTCTGAAATCTTGAATGAAATGATATCTAAGCATCACCTACGCAATGTCTTATATAAAATATAGAAACAAATGACAGTCTATGTGATCGTCTTCTGTTTTTCATCTTTACACAACTGCAAACAATTGGAAGTCTGTATAATTTTTTTCCGTCTTCATGCGTCTTTCCACTCTGTGATCTTCATTTCACCTTGCTCGTATTCTTCGTTCATGTGCCATCTCATTGTGTGATATTTATTTATTTCCTGTTTTTGATCTTCGTTCACGGGTCTTTCTGCGCTGCAAACTTAATTTCTGTTTGTTCATGATTCTCGTCCATGTTCAATTCCTTTCGAAACGAAATATAATTTCAACGACCCTACTACCTATTCCGATCTTAATATTATCGTAAGGGCCTCTTGTGACCTTCATTTGTTTCTTTTCTTAATGCTCTCTAGACAAGAAGCCATCTAACGCTATTTCATTGGTTGGCTAAAATAATTTTAAAGACCTCACTACTAGTACTATTGTTGCACATCATTGCCAAGGTAGCCAACTATCTAGACCTAAATGCGAGAAACAAAGAAAAAGACACTAATCGACGGAGCACTGAGGAGAACCAAAATACTTACCCTCCTGGGTTGCTCAGCGACCACGTCCGAAGAAAGCGACGACATCGTAGGGAGTCGG
>CAKNXH010078771.1:886-14606 GCA_932178445.1 Andricus quercusramuli | reverse complement strand
TAGAAAAGATTCCAATTGAATTTTCAAGATCAAAATATGAATTTTTTAACAAAAAATAAGTTTCTACAAACAAAATTGAATTTTTCATGTGAAAAGACGAATTTTTCAACTAAAAAGGGATGAGTTTTCAACAAAATAGTTTTATTTTCGACCAAACAGTTGCATTTTATCCAAGAAATATGAAATTGCTCTTGAAACCGATGAATTTTTAATTAACAGAAGAAAAAATTTCCGAAAAAGTAGTTGAATTTTCATCTAGAAAAAATTTCAGTTCTCTTTTCAACAACAAAATATTAAATTTACCCAAAAAGTAGATTTTTTACAAAATAGTTAAATTCTCAACAAAACAGCAGAATTTTCAACCGAAATTATGACTTTTCAACAAAATTGTTGAATTTTAAACCAAACACTTACATTTCCATCAATGAAAGATGTAATGTCTGCTGAAGCAGGTGAATTTTGAAATCAGAAAGACAAATTTTCGAAAAAGAGTTGAATTTTCAAACAAACAGTTACATTTCATTCAAAAAGATGAAATATTTCCTTGATAACTGATGAAATAAGAAAAAAAAACTTCAAAAATCAGTTAAATTTTCATCCAAAGAAGATTCCAGTTCACTTTCAAACACCGTAATAAGAATTGTAAACTATGAGTTAATTTTCTGTTGAATACTCTAATTGTGAACCAATAAGTTTCACTTTTCAAAAAGATTATTGAATCTTCAACAAAGCAGTTGCATTTTCGTCTAAGGGGGATGAAATTTCTATAAAATCCGATGAATTTTTAATTAACAACAACAAGAAAAAATAGTTGAATTTTCATCCAGAAAAGAATTCAATATACTTTGCTACAGAAAAATACAAATTCCAAACAAAGGATACATTTCCTAGGAAATAGTTGAATTTGCAATAAAACAGTTGCATTTTGGTCCAAGAAAGATGGAATATTTCTACTAAAAACGATGAACTTTTAAATTAAAAAGACAAATTTTCAGAAAAAATACTTTTCATCCAAAAATATTTCTATTGACTTATTAGCAAGAAAATGTAAATTTTAAGCAAAAGGTTGATATTATACGGAAAAAGTTGAATTTTCATACCAAAAAGACGAATTTTTAACAAAGCAGTTGAATTTAAAAAAAAAATGATTTCTCTTTAAGAAAATTGTTCAATTTAAAATATTTTTGTGGATGAAATTTTTTATTTATTGCCTCTCTGCAAAATTCACACATTGTAAGATATGGCAACGAAAAATTACAATTACACTTTGGATTATTCTCAATTTCCAATTCGGCTCAAATACAATTATGTTTAACATAACATTTTGGAGAAAATCTGTAATGAACAATTGTTTAAATCAGAATTTTCATTTAGTGCCACGTTTCCGGATAAAATTGCGGAACATATGGGAATGAAAATATGACGATACCACATTAAATTTATACGGGGTCGCGTTAGTTAGGTAGTTCAGCACGTATTCTATGAGAACTTTTTAACAATTAAAATCGTGCCAACATCCAAAATAATTACCAATGTTGAGTCGATGATCTAGCTGCACCGGTTCGTGCACCAGGTAGTTTAGCAAGTATTCTACGAGAACTTTTTAACAATTTAAGACGTTCCGTCAACCAAAATAACGAACAGTGGTGAGTCGACGAATAGGGTACAAGAGGTCGCGCACAAAGTAGTTTAGCACGTATTCTATGAGAACTTTTTTAGAATTTAAATTTTGCCAACACCCATAATAACTACTAATGGTGAGTCAATGATCCAGGTGCATCGGGTCGTGCTCCAGGTAGTTCAGCACGTATTCTTGGAGAACTTCTTCGAAATTTAAATTGCGGCAACATCCAAAATAACTAACATTCGCGAGTCCACGATCCGCGTGCACCGGAACGTGCACCAGGTCGTTTAGCACATATTCTACAAGAACTTTTTTAGAATTCAAATTGTGCCGATATCCAAAATAACTAGCAGTGATGAGTCGACGATCCGGGCGCACCAAGTCACGCACCAGGTAGTTTAGCACGTATACTGCGAGAACTTTTTAAAAATTTTAATCATGCCAACAACCAATATAACTAACAGTGGTGAGTCGACGATCTGGGTCACCTGGTCACGCCGCAGGTAGTTTAGCTTGTTTTCTACGATAAGTTTTTAAAATTTTAAATTGTGCCAACATGCAAAATAACCATCAGTGGTGAGTCGACGATTCGAGAGCACCAGGTCGCGCACCAGGTAGTTGAAGACCTATTCTTCGAGAACTTTTTAACAATTTCATTTGTGTCAAAAGTCAAAATAACTACCAATGGTGAGTTTGCGCTCTGGGTGCCCCAGGTTGTAGACCAGTCTCCCCAAGATGTCATTTGCGAGAAATTTTTTGAAATTTAAATTTTGTCAATAACCAAAACAATTCCAAATAGTGAGTCGACGACCCGGGTGCACCAGGTAGTTTGTAAAATTTCTTGAAAAATTAGTACGTTCCAAAATTGGCATATTTTTGCGTACCAGAGATTCGATTGTAGTGACTGCTACCCTGCGGGGGAAAACCCAAGAATGTTTTTCTTGATTATGTGTCTAACAAAAAACAAAATTTTTGATATCAAAATTCACAATGATAATTATTTCAAGTAGAAAGCTTGGAATGTACTCATACGCATACAAAAATAATAATATTTTTCAAGATACCGAAGTGACTTTAAAAATTATAAATGGAGTTTTGTACAGAAACTTGAAAAGGAACCATTCCACCCCGTTAACGATCCGTGGCACCCGGATCATCGACTCACCGCTGGTAGTTATTTTGACTGTTGCCAAAATTTGAATTAAAAAAAATTCTCATAGAATACGTGCAAAAATACCTGGTGCGCGATCCAGTGAACCAGGATTGTTAAATCACCATTGGTACTTATTTTGGTTATTCATACAATTTGAATTTTGAAAAACATCGCGTAGAATACGTGCCAGACGACCTGGGGCACGTTCTGGTGCATCCGGGTTGTTTGGTTTCGGCTCGTCTCCAATAGAGGGCGCCACTTGAGGGCTGTCGAGGTCCCTCTCAGCATAAACTAAACACGGGTAGTAGACTTACCATTTAGAGATGTGTCGGTAATTGGCAAACTTAAGATTTTAATTTTGAACTCTGGCTCATATTCTCTTATACTTGAATGTTCTTATGAATACTCATTTGTGTAATTAAAACTTGCTTTAAATGAAGATGTGCATTTAATTTCGGGCTTTTTTGGGCTTTCCTTAAGCACTGATGCTGATTTTCGAGTTCTTTTAGTTTTCTCGAAAACCGACTTTTGGATGGGCGTGCTTGCCAGAAGCACCTACAATACAGAGAATGAACAAAAAATGTTAATTCACAGTTCCAGAATTTTTGGCTTTTTTGGTGTCTTTAAAAATTCAAAAATTAATTCACAAAACAATTACTTGAAGCTACCCCTCTTAGGTTTAACGAACCAAAAAATTTCAAATGAAAAATAATCACCGAGACAACTTTCGAAGACTCTAGTTGATATATCAACCCCCGAAGTAATATTTCAAAACCCCTCAAAACTACCCCTTCCACATTAAACGAAACAAGACTCACATTCCATCAAGTAAAACCGCTGGAAAAATTCCAAATTTTTTAAAATCAACCTAAATGTCTCTCAAAGCCTCTAGTTAATAAACCTATCTCAACAGTCATATTCTACATCACCTAGGAACTACCCCTATTACATTTAACGAACCAAGTATCAGGTGCCTTCAACTACAATCCCTGAAAAATTTAAAATCTGAAATAATCACACCAGAAAACTTTCCAAGCCTCTATTTAATAGATCCATCGCGAAAGAAATATTCTAACCACGGGAATATTCCAAAACCCTTAGGAACCACCCCCATCAAATTCAATGCAAAAAGTCTCAGGTGGTCATATTTTTTATTTTTAGTGAGCTCAAACCTAGCTTAGGCCGACACTATATGTTTTCTCTTCGTTATCTTGGAGTTTACTTTTTGAGAGAGAGAGAGAAGGGTCCTTTTTAAAAATTAATTTGTCGAATTTTAGAGAGTCGAAAGAAGCCCAAAATTCTGGCTCTGTTGATTAAAATTTTTTTTTTCTGTAGTGTAGAGCTGCCAAGCGAACGCACCGTAGTAATTAATGCTATCTACTCCGTGAAGTCTTGAATTCAAGGAATACTCCGAATTCGCGGTGTTTCTGGACTGCGTTGAACTTAAGGAATTTAGGTCATTTGAAAAATTCGAGAAATTTAGTTCATTTATTGGATCCATACAATTTAAATGCTCAGAGAATTCAGAAAATTGAAAAGAATTTAGAAGATTTGATGGAAGCGGTGTTGATTATATGTATGTATAACTTTCTCACTTCTCTGCCACTTAATTTTTACTGAAAAATTTAATTGCTTCATCTATTTATCTATGATTCTCTTCAATAAATAGAAATTTTGATATCTTGTGACTGAATATGCAAACCGAAATCCCTTTGCTCAAGTGCTTATCTTCTCACTAACAGTTCTTTGTTCAGTGTACACAAATTCCATAAATAATATTTTTCTTTTCACAGTAGATAGTGCACCTCTTGAAGAACTTGATAAACTTGACCTCTCAGGAGTCAAAACTGTTATTATTGGACCTCATCGAAATTGTCCCCCTCCTTTTCGTTTTGCACCTGGAAGCTACATTGAGGTAACAAAAATAATAAACAGCCAGGACATCGAAAATGATGTTGTTAAAGGATTTTTGGAACGTTTTCCTCCTGGAACTCCTAACCCTGACCTACACAATCATTCTTATGGCACCGCTCTTATTTTGATCGATGATAACAATAAGTTCTTTGTACGCATGCGAAAAATCGATGACCATGTGGACCATGGACATAATTGCAGTGATGCAACATACAAGGCTAAGATCAGGAGACTTAATAACGATTCTGTGTTTGCAATACTTGATCAACCCGGTGGAGGACATCGCGTACCTGGATGAGTGCCTCAAATGGTATTCGTAAATGTAATGACGTTCTTTTCAATGGAGAGTTGGAAATATCAGATATTGGTTACTGGTAGGTTGTTTTGACAATAACAGCATGAAGTTCTCCTATTCAAAAACAGGACACCTAAAAAATGATACCGTAACAAAGAGATCTCTAGTTATTACAGTGCTCTGGTCAACGTGTATCGATTCACTGTAGGATTGATGTACTACGAAAGAGTTCTGATTTTAAATATTATAACAGTTTATAATGGTTGTATACAGAGATTAACACTAAAAGTACCACGTCGGTCATTTTTGACCCAGGAGGGTTTGTCGAGGGCCGCACCCCCGTCTATAATCATCGGAGGACCAAACTCTCCCGTGACTTTCAATCATTTATGGTGTCGTACAACTTGCCGAAATTTCGTCTTTCTGGCCCACCCAGAATCGTGAAAAATTTACTTGTTATACTTGAAGTACCACGTGGGTCATTTTTGACCCATACTCAGTTTACCGCAATTTGATATCAATATCACCGGTTTTGAAACTCTTAATTGTTTTTGAGCCTGCCTCGACCTTATTCCCGAGATGCTGGATTATATAAAAAAATATCAAGGGTATGTTTCAAGTGCAACCAGTATATGTGCAAAAGTTGCCAAGCCTCTTGTCTCTTGACTCTTGTCAAATGTCTGAACTGTGAGACCATCTCAGCTTAAACAATTGTGTCAACTCCTTTACTCCTAAATATTTTCAAATATTTATAATTCTAGAGTGAATTTGCTTGTTCTTATATGTTTTTGCTTCTTGATATCAATAAGCAAGGAAACACGCAAAGCATTTTAGCCACATGCTGCATTATAGAAGCTTTTAGAGATACTCTGTACTTACCTTATTTGTCTGTAAAAGACAAAATCCTATTAGTACTCACGTAAACAGTATGTTTTGACTCTGTTTCAATACTTTTCACTACGAGAAACCGTCTTACTTGGTTTTACTTACTTGTTTTCACGATGTTTGATGAAAGACTGAGGAATTTCTTCTGTAAACTTCTGATTTCGCTAAAATGACTTAATTATTTGAAATATACTTGGATTTTTTTTAAATCTTCTCGAATGTTTCGAAATCTTTTGAAATCGTTTTAAATCTTTGAAATCCTACAAATCTTTTGAAAGTTTCGAAATATTTGTGAAATCTCTGAAATTTAGTGTGCACGTCTTTTTCAAATCTCTGCGAAAGCTTCAAAATCCTTTGAAATATTTCAACATTTGATTCTGAAACCAAATTAACATTGAACTATTAAAGTATATTCATTGCAATCTATAAAATAATTGGTACAGTCAACAAAAGTTGCCTTGAAATCTATTTATTTATTCTGTAATGAACAAAAGATAAATTATATCTTGATACATAAAAAACTTTCCATCGACAAGATTTCTTCTAAGGGAGATTTTTGTTTCATAACAGACTAAAAGATTTGAATTACTCTTCGTATTTCAATAAAATAACATTTTCGATAGCAAACAAAAATAATAATTTAAATTCAAGGTTCTCGTGTAAAATCCAAGAAGGGTTTCAAAGTTTAAAAAAATTCAAGGAGGATTACAGGTTTTCCAGGTTATATCATCTCAAATCTAAAATGATTTATATCTCCAAAAGCTAGATTTGTTTATTTTCAATGTTAATTTTCAAGATTTAAACAAAAAATACGCATCATATCAAAAAATAATTAAGAAAAATTTTGTAGCTCTTTTTTGGGTGAACAACTCTTATGAATTAATTTTTTTCGTACATTGTGATGTTTTTACATTTCTTGGAATAATAATTTGAATTTTTTTTTTAGATTAACTGCAATATTCGGTAGTCTAGTGGTAGCGCCCACAGTTTATAAGCTTGGAGGTCAGAGTTCGATTCTCTGTGTCTGCGAAGTTTTTGCGAATTAATTTTTTTAGCCTTATATTCAATATATAAATTGGGCCGTTTGGAAAGCTTTCAATACGTTAAATAATTGTGATTTTTTTAATTTGAATATTTTTTGTTAATCAATTTGGAGTAATTTGTCCTAAAATTTTTAACACTAGGGCTCTATAACGAAATAAAAACATTTAGTTACTATTTATTCATTTACCTCAAAATGAAGTGTAAATTTTACAAAACTGTAACAGTGATGGTCAGGCCTAGACTAGACCGTCTGATCTGAGCCGGATTATAGTCTAGAAAGTCTAGTACGGTTTTTTGGATGATGACCATTATATTTTTTTTTTATTCAAACAAATTTGATTTTAGTACAAATTTTTTTTCTAAGCCCTCGGTTGTAGACCAAGTGAAATCAGTATCTGCCCTCATGACGATGCATGATTCAAAAGCTCAAATGAGTTCACTAAATTTCCTTATCTTTCCAATGCACAACAAATGCACAATGAAAAACAAAATTTTTTTAATTTAGCCATAATGCAGATTTCGTAAGTGACGGATCTATTAGGTGTAAACAACGTTTAGATAGAAAATCCTTGTCCCTCCACTTGATTGTAAGAAACTATAAAAGCAGCCACTTCCCACGAAATTCTTCCTCTCCGGAATTAGTCTCGACTTTTCTATCGTTATTTGTCTTTTTATCTACAACAATGAACATAGTCATTTTATTATTTGCCTGCATGGCTTGGCTTTTCACAAGTAAGTGTACCTAACATTATAATAATAAAAAGCACTTCCTATTTTTAAGTTATAGTATTCAATTCATAATCGAACAGCTTGTATTTGAAGACATTTTTTAATTAAAATTTTCATTTAGTGCCACGTCGCGCGATTCACACATCGTAACATATGGAAACCAAAAAGTGACGATTGCATATTAAATTATTCTCAATCTTGAATTTGACGTTTATACAATTATCTTCAGCACAAAATCCATGAGAAAAATTTGCATTCGAAGATTATTTAATCTAAATTTTCATTTAGTTCTTTCTTGCCACGTCAAATTTTGAAAGATATGGGAATGAAAAAATGACGATTAGACATTAAATTATTCTTAATCTTAAATTTCACTTCTATAAAATCCGAGTTAACATAGAATTTAATTGAAAATTCATATAAACAAATTTTTCAAATAAAAATTCTGATTTCGTTCCACCCTGTCAGAACAAATTTTTAAACATATTACGTGCATGTTCACCGCCAAGATACGTTAGAAGGGGGTGGGATTTAACCAACATTATGCCTGTGATCTGTAAACAGGGGTGTATTTTCGCCCCCTTTAGACAATAAAGAGGGGTGGAGGTTTAACCAACATTATTTCTGTGATCAGTAACAGGGGGACATTACTGCCTCCAACAGACTTTAGAAAGGGTTGGTGGTTTATCCAACATTAATTCTGTGATTAGTCGCACGGGTGCATGTCCACAATCAAGATACATTGGAAAGGGGTGGTATTTAACCAGCAATATGTCTATGATTTCTAACGGGAATGCATTCCCGTACGACCATTTCGCTGGCCCCACCACCCATGCAAATTCAACTTTTTTGGGCCAAATATTTAGTCCAGAATTTGTTCAAATTTGTTCAACTAAAATTAGAATTTGTGCAACACCGGAATTACCTGGTAACTCAAAAAAACGATGGCGGGTCGAGCAAAACTTTTCGTTTTGCCCGACATAATCCAAAATCAATTTTATATGAGCGTATTATTTTCATCTTAATTTATTTCAAATTTGTGCAACCAACTTCAAACACTGAAAACTACCCCCTATGCGCCAAACATCACGGCGGGGCCAGCGAAATATTTCGCCAGCCACGACAATGTCCAAAATGAACCTTATATGAGCCTAATATTTTCGCCTTAGTTCGCTCAAATTTTTGCAACCAACTCCAACCCCTAAAAAGTACCCCCTATGCGGCCAACATCATGCGAATTAAAAAATGACGATATCACGTTGAATTTATCCTAATCTTACCCGCGTGAAAAAAGTTCGTATGGCTCACGCATGGCAATAAATTTGAAAATATCTGGCTGAAGCATGGGTCATGGTTGAATGGTAGCATGGCTAAAGCCTTGCTCGTGTCCGTCTCCCATGCTTAGGACACGCTAAACACTAGTCAATATTTTTAAGGAAATCCAAGTGTTAGAGAACATCAGCCAGCGTTTAAAATTAAAATCTTAAGTTTGCCAATAGCCGGCACATCTCTAAATGGTAAGTCCACTACCCGGGTGCAGCGGAACTACCAATGGCGAGTTAACCATCCGATCGCACCAGGTCGCGTACCAGATAGTTTAGTACGTATTCTACGAGAACTTTTAAACAATTTCAATCGTGCCAACAACCAAAATAACTATCAATGGTGAGTCGATGATCCAGGCGCAACGGATCGCGCACCAGATAGTTTAGCACGTATTCTACAAGACCTTTTAAACAATTTAAATCCTACCAACAACCAAAATAACTACCAGTGGTGAGTCGACAATCCGGGCGCACCATGTCGTTCACCAGGTCATTATCACGTATTCTATGAGAGCTTTTTAACAATTTAATTCGTACCATCACCCAAAATAACTAACAATGGTAAGTCGATAATTTAGGCGCATGGGATCTCATACCGGGTAGTTTAGCACGTATTCCCCGATAACGTTTTGACAATTTAAATCGTGCCTACAACCAAAATAATAACCAATGGTGAATTGATGATCCAGGTGCACCGGATCCCGCACCAGGCCACTTAGCACATATTCTACGAGAACTTTCTAACAATTCAAATCGTCCCAACAATCAAAATATGTAACAGCGGTGAGTCGAAGATCTGGGTCACCCCGTTTTCTACGAGAAGTTTTGAAAATTTAAATCTTGTCAATACGCATGCATGGCACCTGGGTGAGGTGTCTTTAACGGTGACTCTGGGATATCGGGCGATGTCTCAGAGTAATAGCCTTATCCTTGCACGCGGGGCTCTACAAGGATGGACGAACCCTTTCCCTAGCTGCTCGTGGGAACAACAATGAAACCAAAAAACCACCAAAATGTTGTAGATGCGGTTCAAAACGATCGAGCGCGCAGAGCACCCGACAATGGATCGGCAAACAATGCCGATCATCCTAGAGTTCGGGGTGCTGAAAATAATTTAGATGGAAACACAACGACGAACCGGCGAAACGCCCACATTGAGTGGACGGATCAACTTAAGAATGATGTGTTAGACTGCTACGATGCCAGTATTATCCCTGTTCGTGGAGGCTTTATAGCGCGTATGCATACTCTGTGGTGCCAGAAATACCCAGAGCTTCAACACGTTTCGCATCAGTCTTTGCGAAATCAAGCCGACTACCTCCGCAAAAATGGATATGTACGCGGAGCGCTTCCTCAACCGCTGCTTGAACAAGCTGCAGACGAAGATGAAACGACATTAAGACCAACCGCAGAAAGTAGGCACCTTCTTGAAGATGATGGCAATTTCAGTACAAGGAGGAACATCAACATGCAAGTTCCTCTTAAGCCCCAAGATCTGGCTGAAATGGATGCCTCCCTTTGTGGAGATATCTCGCAAGAGTCCGACCTCTGGACCATCAATTGCTCAGTTTATGGTGCTGCGAGAGCTTTGGCTGATTCAAATCGAAGGCTCAAACCGACGATGGATCAAAAGACAAGAAGACGCTTGCATCAACTGAACAAGAAAATTGGATGGGCAAGACAGAATGCGTCCCGTGTTCAATGTGTGATTGACTACATAACATCTGGTAGACCGTTCACGGAAAGGGTTCGAAAGTTCGCCCAAGAACTAAGGACCTTGAATCACACACTGAACAAGTCAAAGCTGCTGACAATCAAGCAGCATATTGTTGACAAAATAAGGCTGTTATCTGACGCAAGGAGGAGGATACAGAAGAGGGAGAGATGGATCAGAGAGAATCAACAGTTTCTCGCTGACCCATCGCGCCTCTTCAGTGATCCCCCTGTTTTTGTAAAAAATCCACCCAAGCCCAAGGAGGTAGAGACTTTTTGGAGAGAGGTGTACAAGATCCCGAAAACACTAGAGTTGAAGGAAGATACTGACAATATCATTCGCTTCAAGGAGTTTTGCGACAGCCTCATAAAATCTGAGGAGGAGTGCCCATCAGTCACTGCCGAAGAGGTGAAAAAAGCACTTAGAGGCACGAAGAACTTTTCCGGTGCTGGACCAGATTGTATCAAGAACTTTTGGTGGAAGAAGTTTACTTCTACACACCAACATTTGGCCCGCATATTCACCTCATATGTAAAGTCGGAGATGCCCATTCCGCAGTGGCTAGTGTTAGGACGCACTATACTCCTACCGAAAAAAGGCGACTTGTCCAAACCAGAGAATTACAGGCCAATAACTTGTTTGAACACACTGTATAAGATTTTTACAGCTATCCTAAACAACAGGATTGTTCGACGAATTGAGCCTGTATGGCGAGAGATGTACGAACAACGTGGCTCGAAAAAAGGTGTAGCAGGCTCTCGAGAGAACCTGCTGATTGACAGGTGTGTCTGTAAAGACGCTACAGTCCATCAGCGCGTCCTGTCAATGGCCTGGATTGACTACCGGAAAGCTTTTGATTCAACCTCTCATAGACTTATCATCTGTCTGTTGGAAAGCTTGAAGGTACATCCACACATAGTGAGATGCATAGAGAGATTGATGCCTCTTTGGAAAACTAGATTTACCATCTCATCTAGGAATTATCGTCTGACTACGAACAACGTCACCTTCCAGAGGGGCGTCTTTCAAGGGGATAGTATGAGCCCTTTGCTTTTTTGCATCACACTTTTGCCTCTATCTCTTGCACTACGAAATTCTCCTGGATACCTCTGTGGCGACACTAATCAGCGTGAGCATAAGGTCACTCATGTATTCTATATGGATGACCTGAAGATCTATGCCGCTGGTAAAAGCAAACTTCAAACTGCTTTAAATATCGTCAAGAACTACACAGGAGAGATTGGGATGGACTTTGGTTTGGACAAGTGTGCCAAAATTCATTTGAAGAAAGGAAAGATTACTGGCGTTCCCAAGGACCCTGAGCTTGTGGATATAAGTGTTATTAGACATCTTAACACTGGAGAGACCTATACATACCTGGGCGTGCCTCAAAGCCGCATTCAGGACGTAACATCAGTGAAGGAGTCTCTCCGAAGCAGATACAAGCATCTTCTTCGACAGATTTGGTCTTCCAATCTGTCGGCGTTGAACAAGGTATCTGCGACTAACATGCTTGCCGTCCCGGTTCTACTCTACTCGTTTGGGGTGGTTCAATGGACGAAGAACGAGCTTAAGGCCCTTGATGTCACCACGCGTAAGATCATGCATATGCATAAAAGCTTGCATATCAATTCGTCAGTTCCGCGATTATACATTTCACGCCAGCAAGGCGGACGCGGACTTCTGAATCTCCAGTGTCTTCATAACCGAATTGTTTTGAGTACAGCTTACATCGTTGCGAATGGCAGAGATCCTCTCCTAAAGATGGTCAGAAACCACGAGATGATTGGCGAAGGGGCGTTCCTTTACAAAGCCGCGGAGCAAGCTGCTGAGACCCTTGGCCTGAATTTTAACATCAGAAGTGAGGAAAGTGCATTACTCCATCTAGATGCTTCACGTCTAAAAGCCGAAGTAAAGAAAGCAGAGGTTGGAAAATTTCACCAAGAGCTACTCGACAAGCAAATGCACGGAAACTTTCACAGAAATGTAGAAAAACAGTCCTTGTCGAAGGAGCAAACTTTTGCTTTCCTCAAATCATCAGGGCTCAATTCAGGTACAGAGGGCTTTATTTTCGCATGCCAGGACGGTGTAATCTCCACCTTAGCATACCGCGCCCGCATTTTATGTCAAGAAGTTCCCAGTGATAGGTGCAGAGCGTGTCATGCACACGCTGAGTACCTAGAACATATACTATCGGGGTGTCCGACCCACGCAGGAACAACGTATATCTATAGACATAATGCGGCCCTAAGAGTACTTTATTACCACCTTTGTCGCTCTTACGGTGTTGGTCGCGACCCTGCCCTGCCGAACGCTCCAAGGGATATAGAGTCAATTGTCCGAAACGAGAAGTGCCAGATTTTCTGGAACTACGATTTTCGGGCAGCAGTCTCCGTTGCGCACTCGAGGCCTGACATTGTTCTCCAAGACTTCGAGAAACGAACTATATTCGTGATCGAATTCTCGGCTCCATCCGAATACAACATCACTGCAAAGGAGAAAGAAAAAGAGGAGAGATATCAAGACCTTAAAAGAGAGCTGCGTCGACTGTACCCAAAATATTCGGTACGAGTAATTGTTCTTGTGATAGGTGCTCTCGGAGGTGTGAAATTATCGCTGGTTCGTAACCTTAAAGCCATACCCGCGTGCCAAAAATATGCCAAGGCTCTTGCGAGATGGATGCAGAAAGCTGTCATCCTTGGGTCGCTTCGTGTCCTCAAGACACACGAGGGTTTCGCCGGCCTGTCGTTGTGATTTCGTCGTGCCCTGTGACCACCCATCTCACGGATGTGAGACGTGGCCATAGGTGTATTTTACCGCGGTTCTACTGGGGGCCATTGACATTTTTTCCAGATGGCAGTTGCTCTTAGTGGTACCCTGCGGTGGTTGTTTAACTTTTTTTTAATTATATATATATATATATATATATGTATATTAGGGTGGTTAAGAAAAATCGACTTTTTTTTTCTTCGAAACCCCCACATAAAAACTTCCATTTCCCATTTAAATAGCACGTGACTTTTTTTTAATTTGCAGT
>CAKNXH010078770.1:888-15723 GCA_932178445.1 Andricus quercusramuli | reverse complement strand
TAGAAAAGATTCCAATTGAATTTTCAAGATCAAAATATGAATTTTTTAACAAAAAATAAGTTTCTACAAACAAAATTGAATTTTTCATGTGAAAAGACGAATTTTTCAACTAAAAAGGGATGAGTTTTCAACAAAATAGTTTTATTTTCGACCAAACAGTTGCATTTTATCCAAGAAATATGAAATTGCTCTTGAAACCGATGAATTTTTAATTAACAGAAGAAAAAATTTCCGAAAAAGTAGTTGAATTTTCATCTAGAAAAAATTTCAGTTCTCTTTTCAACAACAAAATATTAAATTTACCCAAAAAGTAGATTTTTTACAAAATAGTTAAATTCTCAACAAAACAGCAGAATTTTCAACCGAAATTATGACTTTTCAACAAAATTGTTGAATTTTAAACCAAACACTTACATTTCCATCAATGAAAGATGTAATGTCTGCTGAAGCAGGTGAATTTTGAAATCAGAAAGACAAATTTTCGAAAAAGAGTTGAATTTTCAAACAAACAGTTACATTTCATTCAAAAAGATGAAATATTTCCTTGATAACTGATGAAATAAGAAAAAAAAACTTCAAAAATCAGTTAAATTTTCATCCAAAGAAGATTCCAGTTCACTTTCAAACACCGTAATAAGAATTGTAAACTATGAGTTAATTTTCTGTTGAATACTCTAATTGTGAACCAATAAGTTTCACTTTTCAAAAAGATTATTGAATCTTCAACAAAACAGTTGCATTTTCGTCTAAGGGGGATGAAATTTCTATAAAATCCGATGAATTTTTAATTAACAACAACAAGAAAAAATAGTTGAATTTTCATCCAGAAAAGAATTCAATATACTTTGCTACAGAAAAATACAAATTCCAAACAAAGGATACATTTCCTAGGAAATAGTTGAATTTGCAATAAAACAGTTGCATTTTGGTCCAAGAAAGATGGAATATTTCTACTAAAAACGATGAACTTTTAAATTAAAAAGACAAATTTTCAGAAAAAATACTTTTCATCCAAAAATATTTCTATTGACTTATTAGCAAGAAAATGTAAATTTTAAGCAAAAGGTTGATATTATACGGAAAAAGTTGAATTTTCATACCAAAAAGACGAATTTTTAACAAAGCAGTTGAATTTAAAAAAAAAATGATTTCTCTTTAAGAAAATTGTTCAATTTTCAACCAACTAATAAAATTTGTAACTAAAAAGATAATCTGCAGGAGAAAGTATTTGCGATTGTGCAAAAATTACGTACATGAGTGAAGGGATCCCTTCCCCCCTGCCGTGATAAATCCTAACAAAATATCTCGACCCCCCCTCCCCCTTGAGATGTTACGTAATTGAAGTACGTTCCCTTAGATGAAAAAGAAAGTTAGAAAAGCATGAAGACTGGAAAGAAGGAAAAAGGGATAGGTTGAAATATGTGGGGACCAGAAAAGAACAGATGGAATTATGCTATGAAAAAGAAAAAAAGGAAAAACAATTACAGTAAGCTAACAGGTTTGAATATACCAGAAAAACTTTTCTTTGGCTAAAAACCAAAATATACTTTTCTTTTATTCAAAAACATTTTCTATAAGTGGAAAAAATCTTTTTTCTAATCGACGAGTTGTTGGCAAAGTGAAATCTGTATTTTCCTTTGGGACAATGCATGAGTCAAGAGTTTAAATAAGTTGACTAAAGTTCTCTATCTTTTAATTGCACGAAAAATACTTCAAGACCTCGAAGATTTGATCGATATGAAAAACGATACGTTAGCATACATAACAGAATATTATTCATGAAAAACGCTAGATATTTCCAAAGCCTAGTAGTAAAGAATTGATAATTGAACAGTTTGTATTCGAAAAAATTCTCAACTGAAAATTTGCAGTTAGTGCCACGTTGCTAGATTTGATTCTTGTAACATATGGTAAAGAAACATATGGTAAAATTATGATAACACATTAAACTATTCCCAATTTTGAATTTTACTTTCAGAAAATTATGTTCGACATGAAATTTATAATGAAAATCTGTACAAACAAATTTTCGAATCAAAATTTTCATTCAGTGCCACGTTGCGAGATTCAAATCTTGCAGACAATTATGGTCAATATAAAATTTTGGATAAAATCTGCATTGAAAAATTTTTCAAATCAGAATTTTCATTTAGTGCCACCTTCCCGGATCAAATTTTGAAACATGCGGGAATGGCAAAATGACGATAACACATCAAGTTTAGCCTGATCTTAGTTCCGGCTTTTATTAATTCACTTTCAACCTAAAATTTATAATCTATAATTTATATTTAAAATATTTTTGTGGATGAAATTTTTTACTTATTGCCTCTCTGCAAAATTCACACCTTGTAAGATATGGCAACGAAAAATTACAATTACACTTTGGATTATTCTCAATTTCCAATTCGGCTCAAATACAATTATGTTTAACATAACATTTTGGAGAAAATCTGCAATGAACAATTGTTTAAATCAGAATTTTCATTTAGTGCCACGTTTCCGGATAAAATTGCGGAACATATGGGAATGAAAATATGACGATACCACATTAAATTTATACTGGGTCGCGTTAGTTAGGTAGTTCAGCACGTATTCTATGAGAACTTTTTAACAATTAAAATCGTGCCAACATCCAAAATAATTACCAATGTTGAGTCGATGATCTAGTTGCACCGGTTCGTGCACCAGGTAGTTTAGCAAGTATTCTACGAGAACTTTTTAACAATTTAAGACGTTCCGTCAACCAAAATAACGAACAGTGGTGAGTCGACGAATAGGGTGCAAGAGGTCGCGCACAAAGTAGTTTAGCACGTATTCTATGAGAACTTTTTTAGAATTTAAATTTTGCCAACACCCATAATAACTACTAATGGTGAGTCAATGATCCAGGTGCATCGGGTCGTGCTCCAGGTAGTTCAGCACGTATTCTTGGAGAACTTCTTCGAAATTTAAATTGCGGCAACATCCAAAATAACTAACATTCGCGAGTCCACGATCCGCGTGCACCGGAACGTGCACCAGGTCGTTTAGCACATATTCTACAAGAACTTTTTTTAGAATTCAAATTGTGCCGATATCCAAAATAACTAGCAGTGATGAGTCGACGATCCGGGCGCACCAAGTCACGCACCAGGTAGTTTAGCACGTATACTGCGAGAACTTTTTAAAAATTTTAATCATGCCAACAACCAATATAACTAACAGTGGTGAGTCGACGATCTGGGTCACCTGGTCACGCCGCAGGTAGTTTAGCTTGTTTTCTACGATAAGTTTTTAAAATTTTAAATTGTGCCAACATGCAAAATAACCATCAGTGGTGAGTCGACGATTCGAGAGCACCAGGTCGCGCACCAGGTAGTTGAAGACCTATTCTTCGAGAACTTTTTAACAATTTCATTTGTGTCAAAAGTCAAAATAACTACCAATGGTGAGTTTGCGCTCTGGGTGCCCCAGGTTGTAGACCAGTCTCCCCAAGATGTCATTTGCGAGAAATTTTTTGAAATTTAAATTTTGTCAATAACCAAAACAATTCCAAATAGTGAGTCGACGACCCGGGTGCACCAGGTAGTTTGTAAAATTTCTTGAAAAATTAGTACGTTCCAAAATTGGCATATTTTTGCGTACCAGAGGTTCGATTGTAGTGACTGCTACCCTGCGGGGGAAAACCCAAGAATGTTTTTCTTGATTATGTGTCTAACAAAAAACAAAATTTTTGATATCAAAATTCACAATGATAATTATTTCAAGTAGAAAGCTTGGAATGTACTCATACGCATACAAAAATAATAATATTTTTCAAGATACCGAAGTGACTTTAAAAATTATAAATGGAGTTTTGTACAGAAACTTGAAAAGGAACCATTCCACCCCGTTAACGATCCGTGGCACCCGGATCATCGACTCACCGCTGGTAGTTATTTTGACTGTTGCCAAAATTTGAATTAAAAAAAATTCTCATAGAATACGTGCAAAAATACCTGGTGCGCGATCCAGTGAACCAGGATTGTTAAATCACCATTGGTACTTATTTTGGTTATTCATACAATTTGAATTTTGAAAAACATCGCGTAGAATACGTGCCAGACGACCTGGGGCACGTTCTGGTGCATCCGGGTTGTTTGGTTTCGGCTCGTCTCCAATAGAGGGCGCCACTTGAGGGCTGTCGAGGTCCCTCTCAGCATAAACTAAACACGGGTAGTAGACTTACCATTTAGAGATGTGTCGGTAATTGGCAAACTTAAGATTTTAATTTTGAACTCTGGCTCATATTCTCTTATACTTGAATGTTCTTATGAATACTCATTTGTGTAATTAAAACTTGCTTTAAATGAAGATGTGCATTTAATTTCGGGCTTTTTTGGGCTTTCCTTAAGCACTGATGCTGATTTTCGAGTTCTTTTAGTTTTCTCGAAAACCGACTTTTGGATGGGCGTGCTTGCCAGAAGCACCTACAATACAGAGAATGAACAAAAAATGTTAATTCACAGTTCCAGAATTTTTGGCTTTTTTGGTGTCTTTAAAAATTCAAAAATTAATTCACAAAACAATTACTTGAAGCTACCCCTCTTAGGTTTAACGAACCAAAAAATTTCAAATGAAAAATAATCACCGAGACAACTTTCGAAGACTCTAGTTGATATATCAACCCCCGAAGTAATATTTCAAAACCCCTCAAAACTACCCCTTCCACATTAAACGAAACAAGACTCACATTCCATCAAGTAAAACCGCTGGAAAAATTCCAAATTTTTTAAAATCAACCTAAATGTCTCTCAAAGCCTCTAGTTAATAAACCTATCTCAACAGTCATATTCTACATCACCTAGGAACTACCCCTATTACATTTAACGAACCAAGTATCAGGTGCCTTCAACTACAATCCCTGAAAAATTTAAAATCTGAAATAATCACACCAGAAAACTTTCCAAGCCTCTATTTAATAGATCCATCGCGAAAGAAATATTCTAACCACGGGAATATTCCAAAACCCTTAGGAACCACCCCCATCAAATTCAATGCAAAAAGTCTCAGGTGGTCATATTTTTTATTTTTAGTGAGCTCAAACCTAGCTTAGGCCGACACTATATGTTTTCTCTTCGTTATCTTGGAGTTTACTTTTTGAGAGAGAGAGAGAAGGGTCCTTTTTAAAAATTAATTTGTCGAATTTTAGAGAGTCGAAAGAAGCCCAAAATTCTGGCTCTGTTGATTAAAATTTTTTTTTTCTGTAGTGTAGAGCTGCCAAGCGAACGCACCGTAGTAATTAATGCTATCTACTCCGTGAAGTCTTGAATTCAAGGAATACTCCGAATTCGCGGTGTTTCTGGACTGCGTTGAACTTAAGGAATTTAGGTCATTTGAAAAATTCGAGAAATTTAGTTCATTTATTGGATCCATACAATTTAAATGCTCAGAGAATTCAGAAAATTGAAAAGAATTTAGAAGATTTGATGGAAGCGGTGTTGATTATATGTATGTATAACTTTCTCACTTCTCTGCCACTTAATTTTTACTGACAAATTTAATTGCTTCATCTATTTATCTATGATTCTCTTCAATAAATAGAAATTTTGATATCTTGTGACTGAATATGCAAACCGAAATCCCTTTGCTCAAGTGCTTATCTTCTCACTAACAGTTCTTTGTTCAGTGTACACAAATTCCATAAATAATATTTTTCTTTTCACAGTAGATAGTGCACCTCTTGAAGAACTTGATAAACTTGACCTCTCAGGAGTCAAAACTGTTATTATTGGACCTCATCGAAATTGTCCCCCTCCTTTTCGTTTTGCACCTGGAAGCTACATTGAGGTAACAAAAATAATAAACAGCCAGGACATCGAAAATGATGTTGTTAAAGGATTTTTGGAACGTTTTCCTCCTGGAACTCCTAACCCTGACCTACACAATCATTCTTATGGCACCGCTCTTATTTTGATCGATGATAACAATAAGTTCTTTGTACGCATGCGAAAAATCGATGACCATGTGGACCATGGACATAATTGCAGTGATGCAACATACAAGGCTAAGATCAGGAGACTTAATAACGATTCTGTGTTTGCAATACTTGATCAACCCGGTAGAGGACATCGCGTACCTGGATGAGTGCCTCAAATGGTATTCGTAAATGTAATGACGTTCTTTTCAATGGAGAGTTGGAAATATCAGATATTGGTTACTGGTAGGTTGTTTTGACAATAACAGCATGAAGTTCTCCTATTCAAAAACAGGACACCTAAAAAATGATACCGTAACAAAGAGATCTCTAGTTATTACAGTGCTCTGGTCAACGTGTATCGATTCACTGTAGGATTGATGTACCATGAAAGAGTTCTGATTTTAAATATTATAACAGTTTATAATGGTTGTATACAGAGATTAACACTAAAAGTACCACGTGGGTCACTTTTGACCCAGGAGGGTTTGTCGAGGGCCGCACCCCCGTCTATAATCATCGGAGGACCAAACTCTCCCGTGACTTTCAATCATTTATGGTGTCGTACAACTTGCCAAAATTTCCTCTTTCTGGCCCACCCAGAATCGTGAAAAATTTACTTGTTATACTTGAAGTACCACGTGGGTCATTTTTGACCCATACTCAGTTTACCGCAATTTGATATCAATATCACCGGTTTTGAAACTCTTAATTGTTTTTGAGCCTGCCTCGACCTTATTCCCGAGATGCTGGATTATATAAAAAAATATCAAGGGTATGTTTCAAGTGCAACCAGTATATGTGCAAAAGTTGCCAAGCCTCTTGTCTCTTGACTCTTGTCAAATGTCTGAACTGTGAGACCATCTCAGCTTAAACAATTGTGTCAACTCCTTTACTCCTAAATATTTTCAAATATTTATAATTCTAGAGTGAATTTGCTTGTTCTTATATGTTTTTGCTTCTTGATATCAATAAGCAAGGAAACACGCAAAGCATTTTAGCCACATGCTGCATTATAGAAGCTTTTAGAGATACTCTGTACTTACCTTATTTGTCTGTAAAAGACAAAATCCTATTAGTACTCACGTAAACAGTATGTTTTGACTCTGTTTCAATACTTTTCACTACGAGAAACCGTCTTACTTGGTTTTACTTACTTGTTTTCACGATGTTTGATGAAAGACTGAGGAATTTCTTCTGTAAACTTCTGATTTCGCTAAAATGACTTAATTATTTGAAATATACTTGAATTTTTTTTAAATCTTCTTGAATGTTTCGAAATCTTTTGTAATCGTTTTAAATCTTTGAAATCCTTCAAATCTTTTGAAAGTTTTGAAATATTTGTGAAATCTCTGAAATTTAGTGTGCACGTCTTTTTCAAATCTCTGCGAAAGCTTCAAAATCCTTTGAAATATTTCAACATTTGATTCTGAAACCAAATTAACATTGAACTATTAAAGTATATTCATTGCAATCTATAAAATAATTGGTACAGTCAACAAAAGTTGCCTTGAAATCTATTTATTTATTCTGTAATGAACAAAAGATAAATTATATCTTGATACATAAAAAACTTTCCATCGACAAGATTTCTTCTAAGGGAGATTTTTGTTTCATAACAGACTAAAAGATTTGAATTACTCTTCGTATTTCAATAAAATAACAGTTTCGAAAGCAAACAAAAATAATAATTTAAATTCAAGGTTCTCGTGTAAAATCCAAGAAGGGTTTCAAAGTTTAAAAAAATTCAAGGAGGATTACAGGTTTTCCAGGTTATATCTTCTCAAATCTAAAATGATTTATATCTCCAAAAGCTAGATTTGTTTATTTTCAATGTTAATTTTCAAGATTTAAACAAAAAATACGCATCATATCAAAAAATAATTAAGAAAAATTTTGTAGATCTTTTTTGGGTGAACAACTCTTATGAATTAATTTTTTTCGTACATTGTGATGTTTTTACATTTCTTGGAATATTAATTTGAATTTTTTTTTTAGATTAACTGCAATATTCGGTAGTCTAGTGGTAGCGCCCACAGTTTATAAGCTTGGAGGTCAGAGTTCGATTCTCTGTGTCTGCGAAGTTTTTGCGAATTAATTTTTTTAGCCTTATATTCAATATATAAATCGGGCCGTTTGGAAAGCTTTCAATACGTTAAATAATTGTGATTTTTTTAATTTGAATATTTTTTGTTAATCAATTTGGAGTAATTTGTCCTACAATTTTTAACACTATGGCTCTATAACGAAATAAAAACATTTAGTTACTATTTATTCATTTACCTCTAAATGAAGTGTAAATATTACAAAACTGTAACAGTGATGGTCAGGCCTAGACTAGACCGTCTGATCTGAGCCGGATTATAGTCTAGAAAGTCTAGTACGGTTTTTTGGATGATGACCATTATATTTTTTTTTATTCAAACAAATTTGATTTTAGTAAAAAATTTTTTTCTAAGCCCTCAGTTGTAGACCAAGTGAAATCAGTATCTGCCCTCATGACGATGCATGATTCAAAAGCTCAAATGAGTTCACTAAATTTCCTTATCTTTCCAATGCACAACAAATGCACAATGAAAAACAAAATTTTTTTAATTTAGCCATAATGCAGATTTCGTAAGTGACGGATCTATTAGGTGTAAACAACGTTTAGATAGAAAATCCTTGTCCCTCCACTTGATTGTAAGAAACTATAAAAGCAGCCACTTCCCACGAAATTCTTCCTCTCCGGAATTAGTCTTGACTTTTCTATCGTTATTTGTCTTTTTATCTACAACAATGAACATAGTCATTTTATTATTTGCCTGCATGGCTTGGCTTTTCACAAGTAAGTGTACCTAACATTATAATAATAAAAAGCACTTCCTATTTTTAAGTTATAGTATTCAATTCATAATCGAACAGCTTATATTTGAAGACATTTTTTAATTAAAATTTTCATTTAGTGCCACGTCGCGCGATTCACACATCGTAACATATGGAAACCAAAAAGTGAAGATTGCATATTAAATTATTCTCAATCTTGAATTTGACGTTTATACAATTATCTTCAGCACAAAATCCATGAGAAAAATTTGCATTCGAAGATTATTTAATCTAAATTTTCATTTAGTTCTTTCTTGCCACGTCAAATTTTGAAAGATATGGGAATGAAAAAATGACGATTAGACATTAAATTATTCTTAATCTTAAATTTCACTTCTATAAAATCCGAGTTAACATAGAATTTAATTGAAAATTCATATAAACAAATTTTTCAAATAAAAATTCTGATTTCGTTCCACCCTGTCAGAACAAATTTTTAAACATATTACGTGCATGTTCACCGCCAAGATACGTTAGAAGGGGGTGGGATTTAACCAACATTATGCCTGTGATCTGTAAACAGGGGTGTATTTTCGCCCCCTTTAGACAATAAAGAGGGGTGGAGGTTTAACCAACATTATTTCTGTGATCAGTAACAGGGGGACATTACTGCCTCCAACAGACTTTAGAAAGGGTTGGTGGTTTATCCAACATTAATTCTGTGATTAGTCGCACGGGTGCATGTCCACAATCAAGATACATTGGAAAGGGGTGGTATTTAACCAGCAATATGTCTATGATTTCTAACGGGAATGCATTCCCGTACGACCATTTCGCTGGCCCCACCACCCATGCAAATTCAACTTTTTTGGGCCAAATATTTAGTCCAGAATTTGTTCAAATTTGTTCAACTAAAATTAGAATTTGTGCAACACCGGAATTACCTGGTAACTCAAAAAAACGATGGCGGGTCGAGCAAAACTTTTCGTTTTGCCCGACATAATCCAAAATCAATTTTATATGAGCGTATTATTTTCATCTTAATTTATTTCAAATTTGTGCAACCAACTTCAAACACTGAAAACTACCCCCTATGCGCCAAACATCACGGCGGGGCCAGCGAAATATTTCGCCAGCCACGACAATGTCCAAAATGAACCTTATATGAGCCTAATATTTTCGCCTTAGTTCGCTCAAATTTTTGCAACCAACTCCAACCCCTAAAAAGTACCCCCTATGCGGCCAACATCATGCGAATTAAAAAATGACGATATCACGTTGAATTTATCCTAATCTTACCCGCGTGAAAAAAGTTCGTATGGCTCACGCATGGCAATAAATTTGAAAATATCTGGCTGAAGCATGGGTCATGGTTGAATGGTAGCATGGCTAAAGCCTTGCTCGTGTCCGTCTCCCATGCTTAGGACACGCTAAACACTAGTCAATATTTTTAAGGAAATCCAAGTGTTAGAGAACATCAGCCAGCGTTTAAAATTAAAATCTTAAGTTTGCCAATAGCCGGCACATCTCTAAATGGTAAGTCCACTACCCGGGTGCAGCGGAACTACCAATGGCGAGTTAACCATCCGATCGCACCAGGTCGCGTACCAGATAGTTTAGTACGTATTCTACGAGAACTTTTAAACAATTTCAATCGTGCCAACAACCAAAATAACTATCAATGGTGAGTCGATGATCCAGGCGCAACGGATCGCGCACCAGATAGTTTAGCACGTATTCTACAAGACCTTTTAAACAATTTAAATCCTACCAACAACCAAAATAACTACCAGTGGTGAGTCGACAATCCGGGCGCACCATGTCGTTCACCAGGTCATTATCACGTATTCTATGAGAGCTTTTTAACAATTTAATTCGTACCATCACCCAAAATAACTAACAATGGTAAGTCGATAATTTAGGCGCATGGGATCTCATACCGGGTAGTTTAGCACGTATTCCCCGATAACGTTTTGACAATTTAAATCGTGCCTACAACCAAAATAATAACCAATGGTGAATTGATGATCCAGGTGCACCGGATCCCGCACCAGGCCACTTAGCACATATTCTACGAGAACTTTCTAACAATTCAAATCGTCCCAACAATCAAAATATGTAACAGCGGTGAGTCGAAGATCTGGGTCACCCCGTTTTCTACGAGAAGTTTTGAAAATTTAAATCTTGTCAATACGCATGCATGGCACCTGGGTGAGGTGTCTTTAACGGTGACTCTGGGATATCGGGCGATGTCTCAGAGTAATAGCCTTATCCTTGCACGCGGGGCTCTACAAGGATGGACGAACCCTTTCCCTAGCTGCTCGTGGGAACAACAATGAAACCAAAAAACCACCAAAATGTTGTAGATGCGGTTCAAAACGATCGAGCGCGCAGAGCACCCGACAATGGATCGGCAAACAATGCCGATCATCCTAGAGTTCGGGGTGCTGAAAATAATTTAGATGGAAACACAACGACGAACCGGCGAAACGCCCACATTGAGTGGACGGATCAACTTAAGAATGATGTGTTAGACTGCTACGATGCCAGTATTATCCCTGTTCGTGGAGGCTTTATAGCGCGTATGCATACTCTGTGGTGCCAGAAATACCCAGAGCTTCAACACGTTTCGCATCAGTCTTTGCGAAATCAAGCCGACTACCTCCGCAAAAATGGATATGTACGCGGAGCGCTTCCTCAACCGCTGCTTGAACAAGCTGCAGACGAAGATGAAACGACATTAAGACCAACCGCAGAAAGTAGGCACCTTCTTGAAGATGATGGCAATTTCAGTACAAGGAGGAACATCAACATGCAAGTTCCTCTTAAGCCCCAAGATCTGGCTGAAATGGATGCCTCCCTTTGTGGAGATATCTCGCAAGAGTCCGACCTCTGGACCATCAATTGCTCAGTTTATGGTGCTGCGAGAGCTTTGGCTGATTCAAATCGAAGGCTCAAACCGACGATGGATCAAAAGACAAGAAGACGCTTGCATCAACTGAACAAGAAAATTGGATGGGCAAGACAGAATGCGTCCCGTGTTCAATGTGTGATTGACTACATAACATCTGGTAGACCGTTCACGGAAAGGGTTCGAAAGTTCGCCCAAGAACTAAGGACCTTGAATCACACACTGAACAAGTCAAAGCTGCTGACAATCAAGCAGCATATTGTTGACAAAATAAGGCTGTTATCTGACGCAAGGAGGAGGATACAGAAGAGGGAGAGATGGATCAGAGAGAATCAACAGTTTCTCGCTGACCCATCGCGCCTCTTCAGTGATCCCCCTGTTTTTGTAAAAAATCCACCCAAGCCCAAGGAGGTAGAGACTTTTTGGAGAGAGGTGTACAAGATCCCGAAAACACTAGAGTTGAAGGAAGATACTGACAATATCATTCGCTTCAAGGAGTTTTGCGACAGCCTCATAAAATCTGAGGAGGAGTGCCCATCAGTCACTGCCGAAGAGGTGAAAAAAGCACTTAGAGGCACGAAGAACTTTTCCGGTGCTGGACCAGATTGTATCAAGAACTTTTGGTGGAAGAAGTTTACTTCTACACACCAACATTTGGCCCGCATATTCACCTCATATTTAAAGTCGGAGATGCCCATTCCGCAGTGGCTAGTGTTAGGACGCACTATACTCCTACCGAAAAAAGGCGACTTGTCCAAACCAGAGAATTACAGGCCAATAACTTGTTTGAACACACTGTATAAGATTTTTACAGCTATCCTAAACAACAGGATTGTTCGACGAATTGAGCCTGTATGGCGAGAGATGTACGAACAACGTGGCTCGAAAAAAGGTGTAGCAGGCTCTCGAGAGAACCTGCTGATTGACAGGTGTGTCTGTAAAGACGCTACAGTCCATCAGCGCGTCCTGTCAATGGCCTGGATTGACTACCGGAAAGCTTTTGATTCAACCTCTCATAGACTTATCATCTGTCTGTTGGAAAGCTTGAAGGTACATCCACACATAGTGAGATGCATAGAGAGATTGATGCCTCTTTGGAAAACTAGATTTACCATCTCATCTAGGAATTATCGTCTGACTACGAACAACGTCACCTTCCAGAGGGGCGTCTTTCAAGGGGATAGTATGAGCCCTTTGCTTTTTTGCATCACACTTTTGCCTCTATCTCTTGCACTACGAAATTCTCCTGGATACCTCTGTGGCGACACTAATCAGCGTGAGCATAAGGTCACTCATGTATTCTATATGGATGACCTGAAGATCTATGCCGCTGGTAAAAGCAAACTTCAAACTGCTTTAAATATCGTCAAGAACTACACAGGAGAGATTGGGATGGACTTTGGTTTGGACAAGTGTGCCAAAATTCATTTGAAGAAAGGAAAGATTACTGGCGTTCCCAAGGACCCTGAGCTTGTGGATATAAGTGTTATTAGACATCTTAACACTGGAGAGACCTATACATACCTGGGCGTGCCTCAAAGCCGCATTCAGGACGTAACATCAGTGAAGGAGTCTCTCCGAAGCAGATACAAGCATCTTCTTCGACAGATTTGGTCTTCCAATCTGTCGGCGTTGAACAAGGTATCTGCGACTAACATGCTTGCCGTCCCGGTTCTACTCTACTCGTTTGGGGTGGTTCAATGGACGAAGAACGAGCTTAAGGCCCTTGATGTCACCACGCGTAAGATCATGCATATGCATAAAAGCTTGCATATCAATTCGTCAGTTCCGCGATTATACATTTCACGCCAGCAAGGCGGACGCGGACTTCTGAATCTCCAGTGTCTTCATAACCGAATTGTTTTGAGTACAGCTTACATCGTTGCGAATGGCAGAGATCCTCTCCTAAAGATGGTCAGAAACCACGAGATGATTGGCGAAGGGGCGTTCCTTTACAAAGCCGCGGAGCAAGCTGCTGAGACCCTTGGCCTGAATTTTAACATCAGAAGTGAGGAAAGTGCATTACTCCATCTAGATGCTTCACGTCTAAAAGCCGAAGTAAAGAAAGCAGAGGTTGGAAAATTTCACCAAGAGCTACTCGACAAGCAAATGCACGGAAACTTTCACAGAAATGTAGAAAAACAGTCCTTGTCGAAGGAGCAAACTTTTGCTTTCCTCAAATCATCAGGGCTCAATTCAGGTACAGAGGGCTTTATTTTCGCATGCCAGGACGGTGTAATCTCCACCTTAGCATACCGCGCCCGCATTTTATGTCAAGAAGTTCCCAGTGATAGGTGCAGAGCGTGTCATGCACACGCTGAGTACCTAGAACATATACTATCGGGGTGTCCGACCCACGCAGGAACAACGTATATCTATAGACATAATGCGGCCCTAAGAGTACTTTATTACCACCTTTGTCGCTCTTACGGTGTTGGTCGCGACCCTGCCCTGCCGAACGCTCCAAGGGATATAGAGTCAATTGTCCGAAACGAGAAGTGCCAGATTTTCTGGAACTACGATTTTCGGGCAGCAGTCTCCGTTGCGCACTCGAGGCCTGACATTGTTCTCCAAGACTTCGAGAAACGAACTATATTCGTGATCGAATTCTCGGCTCCATCCGAATACAACATCACTGCAAAGGAGAAAGAAAAAGAGGAGAGATATCAAGACCTTAAAAGAGAGCTGCGTCGACTGTACCCAAAATATTCGGTACGAGTAATTGTTCTTGTGATAGGTGCTCTCGGAGGTGTGAAATTATCGCTGGTTCGTAACCTTAAAGCCATACCCGCGTGCCAAAAATATGCCAAGGCTCTTGCGAGATGGATGCAGAAAGCTGTCATCCTTGGGTCGCTTCGTGTCCTCAAGACACACGAGGGTTTCGCCGGCCTGTCGTTGTGATTTCGTCGTGCCCTGTGACCACCCATCTCACGGATGTGAGACGTGGCCATAGGTGTATTTTACCGCGGTTCTACTGGGGGCCATTGACATTTTTTCCAGATGGCAGTTGCTCTTAGTGGTACCCTGCGGTGGTTGTTTAACTTTTTTTTAATTATATATATATATATATATATATGTATATTAGGGTGGTTAAGAAAAATCGACTTTTTTTTTCTTCGAAACCCCCACATAAAAACTTCCATTTCCCATTTAAATAGCACGTGACTTTTTTTTAATTTGCAGT
>CAKNXH010078764.1:0-15319 GCA_932178445.1 Andricus quercusramuli | reverse complement strand
ATATTTTTCTCAAAAATGTAAAAAACTTTTAATATTTTGATTTATGACACTGATTATTAACAAAAAGTCCTAAATATATGTCTAATTATTATGATATATAAGTAGAAAAGAAATGATATCGATAATAATAATTGTTCATCATCAAAGAGTTTACATAGTACTCAACATTCATTATGTATGATAAATGTTTCAACGCACTTATCATGGAAAATGATTATAATTCATTCCTTACTCACCAATAAAATTAAGAATAACATCCAATGATAAAACCAGAGTACAAAGAATCCTCATTTTTCAAAATGTAGGCAAAACTTATCAACGCGAAATTTTAAAAATAGCGAAACTAATGAATTATTAAATGTGTCGTGTATATATACTGTGCTGAGATATTTCTGGTCCTTCTCTGTAAGGCATGGTGAGGTGACGAGTTTGGATTAGTATCATCTTATCAATCCAGTGGAAGTTGAACACTCACACGTATTTAATTATTTTACCTTGAGAAGCTTAGATTATTTATGCTGAGTGGTTAACTGATCTCATCGTATTATTCTTGTCTTTACTTGATTTTGGATTAATTTGGTTTCTCATTATCAGCCACAGACTAAATCAATAATCTTTTTGAATAATGCAGAAGAATGACTTAAGATAAGATAAGATAAGCGTTTATTTTTCACCCAGCTTTTCTAATCCGCAGGCTCTTATCGCCTTGCCTTCCCCGATACGCCTCGTCTCGCTCGCATGTCCCGACTTTTTCGCATTGCTTCGCTTGCCAACCTCTGTTTTCGCAGCTAATACCTATTACTTATCTACTATCTACAATATTTACATCTTACTTATATCTACTTTCTCTCCTATTTACAATCTTTCCTTCTCCACTCCTCTTCCTCCTTCCTTCTCTTCATCACCATCTTACCCAACATATATATGGACTGGAAAAGGATAAGTTTTGTAAAAAAAGTTCAGTAGTTAAATTTCAGTTGAAAAAAAATAGTTCTCAAAAAAAGGGAAACAAATTATCCACCAGTTAAATTCAATGAAAAAAATAAAAAAGAATCATCAACCAATAAATTGTTGAATTTTCAAACCAAGAAGAGCAGTTATCTACAAAACACTTGAATCTTAAACACAAAAATATAAATTTTCAACAAAGAAGATCATTTGTAACCAACCACGTGAATTTTCTACAAAAATATTGGAAATTTCAACAGAAAAACGTGAATTTTCAACAAATCAGTTGAATTTCCAATTAAAAAGAATAATTCTTCAACAAAAGGAGTACATATACAAAGACTGATTGAATTTTCACCGAAGTAGTAGAATTTTCGAAAAAGTACACAATCTTGTAACAGTTGATATTTTAGCCGAATCGAATTAAGGCAGTGAAAAGTTGAACTATAATATTGAATATCAAAATATAATAGATAACACAGCCACACAAAAAAAAATCTTTTGCCGGATCTGGCGGTCAGACCATGCTTACTATATGTTTTTGGGGTCGCTGAATCTAAATCCGAGGTCCGAAAAACTCCAGCAGGTCAGTTTTGAGATAACCTCAAAAAACCTCATACATTTTTTTTCGAGCCCGGAGGAGACCATTTTTATTATATGCTTTTGGGGTCACTGAAAAAATGGTCTCTTTTTCGCGTCCCTGACGTGCTGGAGTTTTTGACACCACAGATTCGAATTCAGCGACCCCAAAAACATATAGTAAACATGCTCTGACCCCCGGACTCGGAAAAAAAGTTTTATGAGGTTTTTTGAGGTTATGTTAAAACCCTGACTTGCTGGGATTTTTGGACCTCTGATTCAGATTCAGCGACCCCAAAAACATGTAATAAACATGGTCCAACCTCCAGACCCGAAAAAAGATTTTTCATTATGTTTTTTTTAGGTTATATCAGAACGCTGACGTTCTGGGAGGTTTCGGACCCCGGATTCGGATTCAGCGACCACAAAAAACATATATTAAACATCGTCTGATCTCCAGACCGGGAAAAAGATTTTTAAGAGGTTTTTTGAGGTATGTCAGAACTCTGACCTGCTGGGGGTTTTTAGACTTCGGATTCGGATTCAGCGACCCCAAAAACATATAGTAAACAGGGTCTGACCTCCAGACCCGCAAGAAGATTCTTTATTAGGTTTTTTGAGGTTATCTCAAAACCCTGACGTGCTGGAGTTTTTCGGACCTCGGCGGTTTTTCGGTGTAATCATAGACCACCTTATTTTCAGAAAAATGTATCGATAGGATAGGTCCATTGATTCCTTCGAGGCAGTTTTTTACTGGCTTCTACTGACCCCTTCAAAATTTGATAATAATAATAATAATAAATCTTTATTGATGAAGAAGGATCGCCGAAGAGGTTGAGGATAAACTAAAGGTATTTAAAGTTCAAAAATGAGCAGTGTTGACACCGATTTCAAAACCAAGAAAAATATTTTCATCCTTAATTGAAAGTAATTTTTTAGCATGAATGAAGGGGAACTTGAAGAAACATATTTCAAGTTGAAAATTTGTCATTCAACTAGAGTTGACTTTTTATAGTGATCACCACTTACATGTAAGATTTCGATCCGAATTCGTATCACAAGGGATGCATTTTCTAATTTTATTTTATCTCAATTGATATTATGCCAACGGCAATACCACGCTGAAAACACCAGTTCCCGTAAGATCACTGAAGTTAAGCAGCGTTGGGCGCGGTTAGTACTTGGATGGGTGACCGTTCGGGGAATACTGCGTGGTGCCCGTCGTGGGTGTGGTGGACCCACACTGGTAGTATTTATCCACCTAGAAACACTACCCGAATCGGGTAGCGGGGCAATGCACTTTCGAGTTCGAAATGCTGATCAATTTTTTTTTTTTTGCAATTGATATTATAGTGTAGATGATTGTAGATTGATGGGGGTTTACATACTTTACTATAAAATCATTCGTGATACGGCGATTAGCAACTACTGGATTGTCACTAATTTCTTCTGGGCTCGTAGGGGTAATCGTGCCGCTTTTCATGTTCATTTTAAAACGTTTCATAGACGTATACCTTCTCTTATAAATCCCAACAAGAGTGTTATAACTCGTCAATATTACGAAGACCTCACCAATGGATGGTGATAATACAATTTGTTCTTGAGCGGGGATAGGTACGTGCATACTTCTTCCTGCTCTCATTTTTATTAATTCATTCTGAGGAAAAGTGTATCTTCTGAGTTCATATATCCAATGCGGATTCCAAAGAGAAACAAGCCGAATATATTCAAGATTTTCTATTCCACATCCCTCTCCTTCAGGAAAAGGAAGCATCATAGGAAGAGCCATGGAACTATCAGGAAGAAACCTAGACCTGGCAGGCGGCGAGTGAGACCTCAGGCGGAGATTAGAATCGGTATGAGCAAGAAGCCACTCCGGAGAATGATCAGTATTATACTCTGTTCGCCGAGAGAACGAAATTGGTCGCGCAAGTTTTTATGAAAAAAGGCGTCGACAAATTGTTTTTCGTTCGGTCGACAGCCAATCGCTGTTACAGGAGGACACAATTTTTTTCAAATAGACTGACCCAAGTGTTTTCCTAAATTTTTTATAGCATCACTGCGGGCCAGATGAGCAGACCGAACGTGACGGTCACAATAGGCCATGAATATTAAGGGACTTTCCAGGCAAATACTTACGCCTACAATTCCCCTTCTTCGACAAGTTGCGCGCAGAGAACGAAATTTCGTCTTTTCAGAAATTCATTCTCTCGGCGAACAGAATATAGCAGGGGACATCGACCTGGCACGAAGAGTAGGCTCAGCAGGACAGGTTGAATTTTCAGAAAAATAGGGTCTGCCACGAGGAACACCAGAAATAGGTGCGTCATTTGGTAAGCAATCAAACTGTGAACTTAATTCTGCAACAAGGAAGAGAGGATTACAACTTTTTTAAGTAAGTCGATAAGAACGAGTAGGGCGAATGATAAAATCAGGGCCAAATGCCATGGTTTTTTAGTCATCCTGCGAACATTGAATTTTTCGCGTAAAGCCGTGTGTAACCCAACGAGTGAGGTATGATCTTTTGTTCGAAACCACCATGTTATAAGTCTGTGAAGCCCCTAGAAAAGTTAGGTTTGGACAACACTTCACCAAAATGGTGCGGGAACGTCCTATGAAGTGCATGTTTTTTGATAATGATGATGATCACTTCTCATAACTGGTGAGAAACTTATAGCGGCCAAATAAAAAAAATCAAATATGCATTTCCCGGAAAAAGCATATATTTTTTATTTTTCTGCTAGGTTTCAGAAAACTTCTAGCGGCCAAAAAAAGTAAATTCAAATGTACAGATTCAGCATTTTTTTAATTGTACCGGAGTCGTTTCATATTGGTGGGATTCTAAGTAACTTCCGGCGTCAACGTTAAGTAAATTATTCCCAAATTCGACTCAAAAACACTCTTTCGGAAATTGAGATAGTGAACATTGTGCATATGTGTTATGAATTAGGGTACTTCGACCAGGACTGATAATAATTGTTCATTATCAAAGACTTTACATTGTATTGATTATTCATTAAGGTATAGTAGATCTCTCAAAGTGGTTTTCCCCTTTCCAAATAATGATTGCGGAGATGAATCATCGTTTGGGGCTTAGTGAGATAACAAATTGTCGTTAGTATCGTAATATGAATTTAGTAAAAGTAAAACTCTCGTATTTATATAATCATTTCACCTTGAGAAACTCAGATAATAATTTATGTTGAAAGTTTAATTGGTATTTCATTTTTCTCAAACATGTCATCGGGTGAACCCAGTTTTTCATCATAAACACGGACTAAGTCAAGTGACTGATAAGATGAGAATGTTATTAGTTAATATAATATGATGCTTAAAACCTTTTTCGATGATGCTGTAGGTACAAAATGAAGATCATGATGTAGCTTGCAGTTTGCCATTTATTGCTGTTATCCTTACACAGCGGCCACGAGTCTTGTAGATGGAAACAGTCACTTCGGGATGCTTCCTTAGAGCTTACATGTATCTGTCCGAAGGTTTTTGATTGCTTGCTGCCTCATGGTCTAGCAAGTTTCTTACAATGTCAGAGATGTTCAATAAAAACTAGCTTCTGAGCTGCTGCCAGTACGCCACTGACTTCCAAATGTTCAAGATTTTCAATCCACCTTGCGTGCACATTGCCTGTAGCCGAAATCACAATAGGTTGAATAGATCCATATTCACATTTATCCATATTGTCTCCACTTTATGCCTCACCTCACTGTACTCATGGATTTCGGTCGCATAGGTTGGCTGCAAAATTTGATTAAGTGGACAAGCCGATGATGTAGACTCTTCTACCTTTTTTCTCTCGCATCACGATGCCGGCATTGAAATGCATCTATGGAAAGGCATCCATGCTGTTGAGAATCCTAGGTTTTGAGCAAGTTGTTTATCAGCCAAATATTGGATGCCTCCTTATCTACTCCATGTTGATCTAACGCTTTGAGGTGATCGCTGTGGATTTCTTTCTGTCTCCATTGCGTTCCTCATTCATCTAAGTTTCTGCCCTGATATTCGAGAATCCCTCTAATGACACATTCAAGAACTACCGTTTCAATCGCCTAATTACTGTGGTGCATACATTCGGTGCTTCTTCATTTCCTGGCAGACAGCTACGTTCAACCCTTCAAGGCTGATGCTAAGCCATTTGATGAGCTTAAAGGAGCACATGAGGACATGGATGGCATAGGTGTTTATTGACTGATTTTGTCTCCAAGTTGGTTTGGTGCCATTTTGTATTCCCAAACCAGTTCCGATGTTATGTCTGGTTCACAAATACAGTGCGTTTCGCTTGGCCTTCGGAGCAGATCGTATTCTGCTTGCCAGTAGTGGAAAAGTGAGATTAATCACACGGACTCATCATCCAGCATGGAATCTATCGCTTTTACTGTTTCGCGCCAGGGTTCCAAAATCACATTTTTGCGCTGGTGTTGAAGAAAAAAGACATAGCGAGATAATGATCAGGACAAGATAAAAAACATATTTGTGTAAACAATGTATTACTGCTTGTAACTATCTCCTCTTAGAGTCATAATGAAAAGTTGTGGGTTTCTTGAAAATTTTCAGCTTCAATTTCTTAGTTAGGAGCGAATAATGAATATATAAATTTTAATATAAATCCAAGCAAAAAGGTTTTCACTAACTACTTGGAGGATAATTTACATGCAATAGGATCCATATAGAAAGTTTAAAGAATATTTCAAATGATTATGTCGTTCCACTAAAATACATTCACATGAAAAAAAGATTTAAAGAGACGTAGGGACAAACTGCATAAAAAAATAGTCCAGATCAGTAATTGTTCACTAACAATAGTAATGTAAGGTCTTACATTTTTTTCTCTTCAGATGAAGGTTGCAATTCTTATTCAATCCTTATGTTGTAGGGCTCGCATTATTCCTGAAAGATACTCGACAAATCTCTTTGGTACGTTTTTATTTGAACAATTTATTTCAAAAATTTTTAAATTGTTCATTCTATGAATTGAAAACATTAAGAATAGATAATAGTTGCTAATTTTACCTAGCAGAAAAGACAAAATCGAAAACATCAAATGTCTATAATTAAATAAACAATTCCAACCTGAAATATATATTTCTAAAAATTGCCTCCAGTTCTCTCCAAAAATTAGTTGAATTCACAATAGCAATATTTCCCCCCCTAATTTATAAATCACTTTTAGGAATGCTTATTTTTAAACTGAAAATTACTTTAGTATATTCTTCAGCAGTACGACCGCTGGACTTTGTGTACCCCAATATCTCGTTTCGCATATCGTCGTTGTCAGAGCCACATGGCACAACTTCGTTCTTTGCCGTTTTCAGTTAAGCACGGTTCCTGATTCAAAATTTCACGCCTGGTCGAGTGGGGAAATCGGTTTCTTTTTTGGACCGCTAGTGACGTCACAATCGCTAATGAAGTCAACTGCTAATGTACTCAATCATGAGAATTTCGAATCTGTTTTCTATTCCTCCTGGAAAGTAGCTCAAATGCAGTTGTGCCATGTTGCTCTGACAACGGCGATATGCGAAACGAGATACTGGAAAGATATTGGAGATATTGGAGATAACGAAATATTTTTTATCATTTCTGAAAAGGAATGGCTGGGGCATTGATGAAGCCTTGTAAACCATGAGAAATTGACTTTTCACTTTAACTACCAATTGAATGTAAAATTTCGGTCCAACTTTGGATTACAAGCCATATGTTTTATAGTACTGAATTATCATGCTGTATTATGAAACTAAGCGTAATCCGACGACGGTCACCTACCGGAGTGTCTCTCATTTCTTCTCCGGTTAACTGGGTAATCGTGCCGCTTTCCGTGTTTATTTTAAAACGTTTCACAGTGGTCCTAACATTTTTATAAATTCCAATAAAAACATTATAACTTTTCAGTATTGCAAAAACGTCACCACTGGATGTTGATAAAACGATATGTTCTTGGGTTGGTATAGACACATACGTATCCCTTGCTTCTCTTATTTTTAATAAATTATTAACAGGAAAAGTGTACATTTGAAGTTTAAATATCCGGTGCGGATTCCAAAGGGAAATTAGCCGAATAGATTCAAGGTATTCCATTCCACATCCCTTTCCATCAGGAGAAGGAAGCATCATAGGAAGAGCCATGGAACTGGCAGGAGGAGACCTGGACCTGGCGCGAAGAGTATGTTCTTCAGAAGGAGTTGAATGCTCGAAAAAATCAGTTCTACCACGAGAAACGCCAGGAATAGGTGCGCCATTGGGCAAGCAGTCAAACTGTGAACTTAATTCTGCAACAAGGAAGAGAGGATTACAAGTTTTTTAAGTACTTCGACGAGAGCGAGTGGAACATTGGGTTGGAGGCCAAAGGAGAGAAGAGAGAAAAGGAAGTAGGAGGGTGTGGTGGAAAGAGTGGGGGGAGGCAACATAAAACAATTTCGACAGGACTAGCAGAACCTTTTTTTCGAATTTTTTCATAAGATTTTCGGAAACTTTTAGGTGCAAAATAGAAAAAGTCAAGTACAATTATATTGGAAAACACAGTTTGAAATGAAATATTGGGAATTATTACGACCTACAGCGGCTTTTCTTAGAACTAAAGAGCCGTGATCAGTCGTCGATTCGGCATTTTTTAATTGCTGTAATCGACGATACAGGCCACAGCGCTTCTTAGCATTTCAGTTACCGATAGTGTCATAAATGATCGCATTATTAGTAAAACTCGAGATTCATACTTCTAAAAAATCCAATATCAATAGCAAACAATTGGGATTTGAGAAAATGTATTCAAATGTACTGATTAGGAATGTAGAAACATTGCGCATTGCAAATATAGTCAGACAAATTGCCATTTGCGAAAATCTGAAGAATATTTTTTCTAATTATAGATATATTATCATACTATTGCATTTACCAATAGCATCCAGGGTAATTACCAAGGTGAAGACCAGATTGTAAACGACCATCATTGTTTCCGAGTGGAAGAAGAAAGGATTGATTTCTGATTGAAGAATTTCGTTAACAGTGTAAGGAAGGAAAATTCCACGGCTTCGTTTTAAGTGATAAAATCTATTCTTTAATCGTTATCTCACAGATTACGCAACAGATAAACTTCCTTTCGCAGATATTTGCATTTCATTAGAGTCAGTTCCAAGGATAAATATTGAATTATTAGATTCGTTGAAGTTGAGGTCAAAATTCGACAAAAACCAGGTCTAAAAAAATGTCTAGCGCTTTTTGTAACACAGTTATTTCGTTTCAAAGTCATCATCAATATCCAATGCGTATTATAAAGGGAAATGAGCCGAATAGATTCAAGGTATTCCATTCCACATCCCTTTTCATCGGGAGAAGGAAGCATTATAGGAAGAGCCATGGAACTAGCAGGCGGCGAGTGAGACTTGAGGTCTGGCCGTCTAGGTGAGAATCGGCAGGGGCAAGAGGCCTCTCAGATGAGTGATTTGCAGGAGGGGGAGACCTAGACCTGGCACGGAGAGAAGGCTCGGCAGGAGGCAGTAAACGTAGTTCTAAAACAGGAAAGAGAAAATCTTAACGTATTTCCACGGATTTCAAGAAATTCAGAAGTTTTTGCTGTAAAACAAAAAAATTGTAAATGTATCAGAAAATTTCGAAGACATCTTGAACCAGTTTATGACGTTATAAACAAATCAGTGAGAAGGAAGCATTTTGCAGAATTGGTACTGTTTCGCTCATTGAGTCGACGGTTTTCAAATGAAATATGATGGAAAACTAATGCTGCATTGCGACTAATCAGAAATGAAGTCTATGTTTTACGAATACGCTCAATTTTCGTTCACGGAATCGACAGAGAATATCTTTTTAATGACACTTTGCTATAATTTTTTTTTTTGGTTCATGGAAAATTATTAAATAATTTAGGAATACCAATTCAGAACGTATCATAGAGAAAAATCAGCCTAGAAAACTCTGTGTTGACTTCGTGATAAACAATCAAGTCTATCTATTGAAAAATATCCAAATAATCATTTTCCTAAAATGAACCATTTTCCCCCCTCAAATTTTCCTCAAACTCCTCAATTCTTATGAATTTGCAAATCTCTGTCTCACTGTATTATCAGAATGACACTCTTGGTTGATACCGTGGGAAAATATAATTTTTTTTCGAAAAGCAGAACTCTGTATTTATTCATAACATTCATTCAAACAGAATTCAGGATTAAAGAAAGTATTAAATTCGTTGAAAATTTCGCAATTTAGTTTTTCAATGAGTCGTTCCCTTTTGGGAGTTCCTGAAATTGAAAAACAAGTTTTTGCGATGGCGTTGCGATGGCGTCTGTTTTTCTGTTTCTCTGTCAGGTGATCCTTTATATACTAATCCTTATCTGACTTGAAATTCTAAATTTGATCCTCGGCAGACATAATATTGACTTCACACTAATAATAATAAATGAAGGTACGTAAGCTATCATGACGGATTCCATTGCATATGAAATTTGCTGCATGTGAAATTAATTGAAAAAATTGATAAAGATGAAAATCTTTGGATGGAGATAGGTTTGAATATTCTATCTTATCAAGAACGAATCTAGAAATATGGGACAAAGCACATGTTGAAGATAAAGATTTTTCCTATTCTAGTACAGAGTTTTAAAATTTTCAGCCGATTAGCAATTATTTTCTCAAAAGTGAAATGTCAAAAAGTACCATCATCCTACGATGATTTCCGAATACTCAACTTTGAATGCCTGCTGTTTCCCGAAAATAGATTTTTAAATGTCTGCAAAAAATTTATGAATTTCTTTGATCCATTCAGTGCACAATGGTACGTCTGAAGTGTCGGAAATGATCATTTGCAATGAAGTTAGTACTACAACACCTCCCTAGGGATCGCGGGACCTTGTAGCAAATAGGTTAACCTGAGGGACAATATCGCGAGGTGTGGCTACTCTGGGGAACTGACGGACTCTGGTCGGTGAGACTTAAACTAAGGAGCGGTCCTTCCCAGGGGTTATGGCAAAGCCCACTGGAATATCGAGAGCGCAAGTTCTCATGCTCCCAAGCTAAGATGTGATCGCCGTGTCGAGAGCTGAATGGAACCAGGGTTAACAAATCCTTTGACATCTCGGCCTGCCCCCTTCAGGAGAGGTTGACAGGCAGGGGTCCGAAGGGGTTGCCTTAATTGGGAATTTGGGTCGCCAGGTCGAATCCCTTAGAATATAGACCCGCGTGGGTCTATATTCAAAGCGTGGCTTTATGGGGGGTGCTTCTTATTTCCTTAACTTCTCGTGGGACAGAAATGTTACCCAACTAATCAAAAATACAAAACACAAACGATGAAGAATCCGCTCCGGGTATCTCTCCCAAACAACTGCCAAATATGGGAGGCTCCGCAAGGTATAATCCAGCAGAGGCGTTCAGAAGTAGTGAAGATGGTGGAGACAATAATGTCGAAGCCGTGCGAGTGCAACTCACGGAACTCTCCGTAAGGAAAAGGCGCCGTTGTGGAGCACAAAAAAAGAGAGGTCAGGAGGAGGAATTCATGACAGTAAGAGAGGGAAAGGGATAGGGATCACACTTGGGCGACACGCTACTGTCTTTCAAGCGGAGGTCCTGGCCGTCCTTCGCTGTGCCGAAACACTAATAGATGAAAACGCTACTGGCAGACAGATCACGATCTGTTCAGACAGTCAAGCGACACTAACTGCAATAGGGAAACCAGACATAACATCAGAAAGGGTTTGGGAATGCAAGAAGGCATTAAATCAATTTGCAGAAAGAAACAAAGTTGCTCTCATATGGCTCCCTGGTCACAAATGAATCAAGGGCAATGAAAACGCGGATCAGTTGGCAAAGAGCGGGATGGCCATCAAAAACTGAATCCGAACAGAACACAGGGAATATTGGGAACAAGCCAAGGGTTGCCGTCAGGCGAAATCTATCCTGGAGTATACCTATAGGATGGACAGAGCCAAGGTGTTTGGTTTCGGCTCGTCTCCAATAGCGGGCGCCACTTGAGGGCCGTCGAGGTCCCTCTCGGGGACTGTTGCGCGTCTACTCCTCCCAGTTACTCTTGCTGCTTCGCCCCGAACGGACGTGTGTCAGCGCGTTTGTGGCTACGCGGTAGCCATCTACCGTGCAGTTCAGTGCAGCTACTCATCGTGTGTCGTCCAACGTGGACGTGTAACTCTGTGGTGCAGTGTAACGTGTAGTGTGGTTCAAGCAATAAAAGAGGTATCTCAACGACTAGTGTTTCTGTGCTCTCCAGTGAACCCCTCCCTCCAGCACAACTAAACATGATCCTTCGAGCTGGATTCGGCTACTACAGGGAGGTGATCGTGGCCTCGAGAGCAGAAAAGGCCATCCGATATTGGAAGTGGAGACCAGGAGTCACCAAGTTTCGTCATCGAGAATCGAGCCCGCAGCTTTCGGACTACAAGCCCGGCGCGCTGCCGCCTGAGCAACTCGGCCAGCCGACATTGGCAGCGGAGACCAGGAGTCATCAAGCGTAAATCGACGGCAGCCTTCGCTGACTAATGTAAACCACCATCTTCCTGGAGTGCGCTGTTGCAGAAATTTATGATGATTTCTCATTCATAGCCGCTTCTTCAGCTGCAAAGTCAACAAATGACACAACTCTAATGAATCGAGTAATTTTATATTTATATTCCTAACTGACTCTCATAAAATTAGAATATGTCAGAAGATTAATTTTAGCCCCCAACCTGTGAGGTAACGACTATAGGATATATCATGCAATCAACAGTGAAGCACTAGAATATTCCTCTGTTACAATATTAACGACTTTCTGTTTCGAAAACTTATTCAGTTTTTCCTCTACTTGGAAAAAATGAGTGTCGTTTACACTCTGGCCTTTACCTTGGCAATCATCTTCAATTCTATTGGTACATATAATAGTACTATTAGATATTGATAAGTTTTCCCCATTTTACAATTTTTCAGAACTTTGTAAACTCTTCCTGCTTATCTGATGGAATAAGCAATTAGTGCAAGATATTTCCGAAATCTTAATCTATAGTTGTTATTTAGGTGCGCAAAGAAGTTCTCACTGTTTTTTGTTATATTAAAATGCACCTTTATTGTGAAAAACTTGTTGCAAATGAATCATTCAAAGTACTGCCCATCGTTAGCTACAACTTTTCCATATTTTTCTGGTAGAGCTCGAATACCGTTACGGTAAAAGTTTTCAGCTTTCGGGGCTATGCATGAATCAAGCAATTTTTGAATGTCTTCATATGAGTGGAACTGCTCATCAACCAGACCATGTGTCGTCGACCGAAAAAAGTAATAATCGGACGGCGCAATATCTGGGGAATACAGCAAATGGGGTAGAACTTCGCATTTGAGCGTTTCCAGGTAGGTTTTAGCGGGTTTGGCAACGTGAGGCCGAGCGTTGTCAAGCTGTAGAATCACTTTTTCATGCCTCTGCTCATATTGCAGCCGTTTTTCGAGCAGCGCTCGGATCAATCGCAACAATTCAAGTCGATACTGCTTCCCAGCAATGGTTTCATTTGGTTCCAACAGCTCATAATTAATAACACCGAACTGGTCCCAACAAATACACAGCATAACCTTCGTAGTGTAAATATTTGGCCAAGCCGACGACGTAGAAGCATGCATGGGCAGTCCCCATGACTTTCTTCTCTTTGGCTTGTTGTAATGAATCCATTTTTCATCACCCTTCACGATGCGATGAAGAAAACGCAATGACCATTATTTGGCACAAAATCAGACATTTTCACCCACCCAAAAGTATGATGCCAAAACAAAGGTAACTGATGTGTCACATCAGTTTGTTTACAATATGTCTTAGCTTGATTTATGACGTTTTGGATATGTCAAAATCGACCCGCACTTACCGTTGGAGCCATCTGTTGATTTTAGAGGAATTTCTGTAGGTAATTTACTCTGGATTCTATTCGCAAGTGATTGTTAGCGTTTCCTTTTGTAACGCAGAAGTCGATAACATCTGGAGTTTTTCTAGTGTCAATAGGCCAGTAAGTTGATTGGCCAATCGATACATTCCTCAATTTCTTAATTTCCATCGCTTTTAGAAGTTCTGTTCCTCTGGGGTGATTAGTATTGACCCCTATTGATGGTGCTTCGCGTTAAAATCACCACCAGCAATGAAACGAGTACCAAGTCATTGGTACTCTCCAATCTAGAACAACTACACTTCTTGCTTGAATATGCTCTTCATCAAATTTGGGCAATTCACAATGTTTTATTGAGGCTCTAATTATAATTGCAGTCCCTCTATGGGGCAGAGCCATTAGGATGCTTTGTATCGTATACTGAGAATCTGGGAGTTTCCAGATTAAATTTTTTTTTAACTGTGTCTCGGAGATAAGAACAATGTCCAAATTCTATTCCTATATGAAAGTTTCCAACTCTTGACTATGATTAGCCAAGCCATTAGCATTCCAAATAGCAATTTGAGCATATTTATAATAATTTCATTTTTTTTTTAACGAGAATGGTTAATAGATTTAACATTGTATCCATCCTTTTCGTGAGCTCAATCATCATTTCTTCTAGTTTATTATTCTGAGGCGATGTTTGATTTGTTATAGGGTTTTCCGATTCATGCTGTGGATTCATATTGTTTCTTATCATCTGAGAATAGGATATATGAGCACTGATTCCTGTGAACTGACTTTGGATATGCTAATGCTGATGCTGCAAATTATCTGGTCGTGAAAAAATTTATCTCCGTGCAAGTCGCCTTTGGGATCACTCCGTTCTTGTTTTGCAGTTGAACCTTTGTCCTTATCACAAGTGCTGGTCCAGTTTTTCTTTATGTTCGTACCTATGATATTGATAAATTTCTCTAAAAATAAGGAAGTTTGTGATTATTTAGTCCATTATAAGAATCAATCTTATGGTACAACGTTTTTTTGTCATAATTTTTCTTATTAAGTATATTGACTAATCCATTTTTGTTTGAAAATTGATCTTTTTTGGTTCAGAATCGAACTATCTATTGGAAAGTTTTGTCTCTTTTTGGAAATCCTGCTATTTTGTGAAAAATTCAGTTATTTTCAGAACATGTACCAATTTTGTTGAAAAATTCTACTTTCTGATTAGAAATTCAACTAATTTGTTGAAGATTCGTCTTTTTGTGCTGAAAATTCCAATATGGTTGTTGAAAAATGAACTGGTTGAAAATGATCTTTTTTGTTCAAAATTTATATTTTTGGGATCAAGATTCAAGTTTTTCGTAAAAAGTTGCTCTTCTTGGTTTAAAAATTCAAATTTGGTTCATGATTCTTTTTTGCCTCCTCTACTGGCAAATCTTCGTGCGAGCGATTCTGTTTGTTAGATGAAATAATTACTAGCGAAAATAAGATTAAAACGGAAATCAACACGCGGCTGCACGCTGGCAATGGGTGCTATTATGCAGCAAACACACTATTAAAATCGTGATTGCTATCTAGAAACATCAAAGTAAGAATCTACAAAACAATAATGATGCCGGTCGTCATGTACGGGTGCGAAACGTGGGCTCTGACGAAAGGAGAGGAGAATAGGTTTAGAGTTTTTGAGGTTAAAGTACTTGGAAAAATCTATGGTCCAAAAAGGGACAAAGAGACCGGCGAATGGAGAAAACTGCATAATGATGAGGTGCATGCTCTCTACGGGTCAGCAAATATTAATAGAGTAATGAAAGCGCGTAAACCAAGATGGGCGGGGCATGTAGCAAGAATGGGAAATGAAAGAACAGTGGCGCAAGTTTTAAGAGGGAGACCGATTGGTAAGAAACCCTTAGGCAGACCGAGAAACAGATGGGAGAAAAATGTAAGGGATG
>CAKNXH010078763.1:0-28460 GCA_932178445.1 Andricus quercusramuli | reverse complement strand
AATGAACTTTCGAGTTCGAACTGCTAATCTATAATAATAATAATAATTGTTTGAAGATGCGAGATTCGTGAAATCAAATAGCGCGATTCGATTCAACCCAATTTTGCAAGTTTACATTTTGGCCGCATTAAAAAAATAGGTGGTGTATTGAGAAAACATTAACCTTTCTTAACTAAAACGCAAAAAAACCAGCAGAATACACTTACCAATTCATTTAGTAATATGAATCATAGAATTCGTGATGCTAGCTAGACTCTTAACATAAATGATCTCAGCTTCTCAAGGTATAATAGTGAAGTATGTGCGATAGTTTAACTTCTACTAAATTGATAAGGTGATACTAAACAACATTTGTTATTTCACCGAGCTCCACACAATAATCCATATACGTGGTTCATTATCGGAAAGGAACAGACCAGAAATATCTCAGCAGAGCATATCTACACGAAACATTTGATAATTCATTAATTTCGCTATTCCTAAAATTCTGCATTAATCAATTTTCCCTCCATTTTGAAAAAAATGAGGATCCTTTGTACTCTGATCTTAACTTTGGATGTTATCCTTGATTCTATTGGTAAGTAGGGAATAAATTGATATAATTTTTTATAATTATTACGTTGGAACATCCATTATACATGATGAATATCAAATACCATGCTAACTCTTTGATAATAAACAATCATTGTTATTGATAACATTTCTCTGCTACTTGAGCATCATAATAATTAGACATATGTTCAGGAGTATTTTATATCAATCAGCGTTTGATAGTTTTCTTAATCGGAAACTTCATATTTTGAATGAATAAATTTCGATCAGTTTTCAAAATAAGCATTTTGCCAAGTCCACGTGAATTTCTTTTCGAAAAATAACTATATTGAATATTGTTTGTGACTTCAGAGTAAGATAAAACAAGTGAAATGGATAATCAACTTTTTTTCTTCAGAAGTAATTACTTCTAATTACATTACGTTGGTGGCGATGTCATAAACGATTGATAAGCTTACCAGTACCCTCTTATCATTATTCAAATAGAGTTGAAAATTTCACACAATTGCGTTTCTTTACTTATCTTTCTACAATCAAAGGTTTATGATTTTTTATTAATAGAATTATGTTTGATATGTTTGGATTTATGATTGGTACTCACTCGTGCGGAATAAAATAACATAATGGAATTCTAATGTAACTATTCTAAATACATTGTTATAATGATAAATTCATAAATCGTTCTTGTCTTTTCACAGAAATATCATCAGGTATGCCGCCCAAAACAAGGGACTTGCTGAGAAATTTTGGAATGAGTAATGAACATGCAAATCTTCTAGGTAACCCTAGTTTAAATAGTTAATATTTTATTCAGCATGAACGTTGTTTTAGTCAGATTTATCACAGAAGATCTAATATATGTGCTAAAATGGTCTACTGTAGTTAAACAAGTGTGAACTTTTGATTGAAACTTCATAAACTATTCTTAATTATAAAATAATGTCAAATTTATGAATTTATAATTAAACGCTCTTATTCAATTCCAAATCCTATTCAAATATTGTTTCAATTTAAAATATTCCATTTTTAACCATTAATTCGAATTTGTTTTTGATTAGTAAAGACATTTTTGGGACATTCAGCAGTATTTTACTTTCCATACAATTTTAATTGTCCTATTCAACAAATTTTTAATATGTAAGTGAAATTATTGAATTTTGATGCATGAATAACAATTGAAAAATTATCAATTTAGAAGAAATTTGAGTTAGTTGGAGAGATATTTACAAGTCTTTAGAAGATCCAAACTTGATTTAAAACTGGACAAAATTTCGAGAAATAAAAAACTAAATTTAGATTTTTGAATATTTTGAAATAAAATTTTGAAGCTTCTTATGGATTTTATAAGGTTTTGAGTGAACGAAATAATTCTTAAGTTTTCTGAGAAGATTTAAAATTATTCTTTATTTTGAGAAATTAATATTAACAGCAAAATTAAAAAAGATTGTGAACAGAATGGAGATGTTTGAAAATTTCGAACACAAAATTTATAAGCTTCTCAAGTCTTTCGAAAGGTTTTGAATAAATAAAAAATTCGTACTTTTTTTAGTTAATTTTGAGAGAATATTTAATTGATTTTCAGGTAATTTTTTTACTCACGCAGGATTTTCAAAAAATTCTAGGAAAAATTCGAGTTGCTCAAAATGATGTTAATTTTAAACAAAAGAAAAAAACGAATTTGTAACAAAATAGTTGAATACAGTAATATAAAGCTACTGTTGCCAATTAGATATTATTATTATTCAATTTCATATTGCAATGAAAACAAAAATCAAGCACACTATCGAAAAAATTCTCTGACATTTCCAGGGTTTTCCACTTATATACAAATTAGACACCCTAATAAGTATGACATTTTATTTTATTTTCTACATTTTTGTTTTCAAATTCTCTATGGAATAGAAATTGTGAACCAAAAAAAAATAAGCAGTAAAAATATTTTTTTTTTAACTAACCTGCATGACCGACTATTTGGATGTTAAATTCTGGCCACTCTTCCGGTGCAGTCACATTCCATTGTAATAACTCATATGAAAGGTGATTTCTTTCATCAGTGTATGGCTCGGGCCTATACTTTGTAATGAATTAATTTTTTACTTTATCGTATCTTATCCATTTGAACAATTTTATATCAACTGATCGTGTTGACGGACGTCTGCCTGAACGAATGAAATTAACCAACTGATATGGTTTCTTGACAAATACAATGTCCGACATAATTTCGAAATTCTTACTGTAAAAGAAAAATTAAAATTTACTTTTCAGTTACCAAATGAACATTCAATTGTCAACGACGCTTCAAAAATTGGTTTCTCGAAACAAGGAGCATTGAAGAAATCCGCGATAGTCAGATCTCACATAAAAACAACACCTTATCATTATGATGAGAATTTGGGAATGTAATCCTCTCTTTCTTATTTTAGAATTAAGTTTACTGCCTCCTGCCGAGCCATCTCTCCGTGCCAGGTCGAGGTCTCCTCCCAATACTGATCATTCTCTCGAAAGACCTCTTGCTCCTGCCGAGTCTCATCTTTGCCTCAGGTCTCATTCGCCGCCTGCCAGGTCCATCATTCCTCCTGCCAGTTCCATGACACTTCCTATAATGCTTCCATCTCCTAATGGGAAGGGATGTGGAATAGAAAACCTTGAATCTATTCGGCTTATTTCCCTTTGGAATCCGCACCGGAAATACGAACTTCGAAGGTACACTTTTCCTGCCGATAAATTCATTAAAATGAAAGCAGGGATAAATACATACGGGCCTATTGCAACCCAAGAACAAATTGTATTGTTCACATCTGATGGTGACGTCCTTGCAATATTGAAAAGTTATAATGTTCTCGCTGGAATCTACAAGAAAATCAATAGCGGTGTAAGACGTATTAAAATAAACATGGTAAGCCGCAAGATTTCCCAATTGAGCCCAGAAGAAATTAGTGACACGCCAGTAGGTGATCACCGCTACATCACGATGAATTATATAATACAGCACGAAAATGTCCAACTATGAAACATATTGTTTCTGATCCGATTTCGGAACGAAATATTACCTGTAACGGGGGGCGAGAGCTATAGAGATTAAAAGGCATTCATAAATTATCTTCTCCCTATCAGGTCAGAACCTATTGAAACCCTCCAGGCACCCATAATTCCCATTCAACCTAAAACCTCTTATTCTGTCATCCCCTTCTGTCTTCTCTCCTTCCATGCTGTTCTTCTTTACCACATGTCACTTTCAAGCTTCACCTTCCCTTCTCCTCCCCTGTTGTCGTTATCATATCAACACTCCCTAACCAGCTTACTTCCCCCTCTTCCAGAAATTTTCCTTCATAGAACATACTTACATGCCCGAATTCCTGTAAGAATCTCTAAACTCGTTCTCCTTGTCTCCCTCCTGACAAAATAATCAGATTTTCCAACCCCTCCTTTCCTCCTTCCTTTCCAACCCCAGTATCCACTTCACATACCTTTCCTGTGTCCTATTTACCTTCTGACTTTCCTCACACCCTCACAACTCTACTTCACACAATAGCAAACTTATTAGTGGTGAGCCAAATAATTTCATTCTACTTCCAAAATCATCTAAAAATAACTTCTTGTTTAACATCCTACTTGATTCATCACCGAATTTCGCCCCTCTCGCTCTCTCTCCTTAATTTGCCCATCCAATTTTCCATTTCTCCGGAAAAAGAAGCCTAGGTGCAAAGACTTTCCCAATCCCTGTGCCAGCTTCACCTTCCATTTCCACTCCACTTCGTTATCTCTGCCACCTTCTTTCCTGGACACCATAACCTTGGACTTTTCCGCATTCAGGTCTAGACTTTTCTTATCCAGGTATCTTCTCAATGTCTTCGTCATCTCCTTCAATGCTCCATTGCTTCTGGCCAGCAACACCATGACATCTGCATCTCGATCAGCATACGCCAGTTACGAAAATTCTCACTCCTTCTACCCTATCTCTTCCTACCTCTCCGGCCTTTAGCTTACTCTCTACACCAGCGATTGAAATCGCAAAATGCGTTGGGCCAAGCAAGAACCTTCGTTTCAACTCCCTATACTTTCAGAATCCTTCCGGATTCCCCTTCCCTGCTCTGACCTTATCTTTCGTTTCTTCATGTATATCTCTCACCCTTTCGATCAGGCCTCTATCCACTTTCTTCTTCCCTATCGCCTTCCACAACCACCCATTGTGCAATGGAGGAAACGCGCCTTCGAGATCTACAAAAAACAAGTACACTCTTGAAACCTTCTTCGCTAAAGCTCTATCCGACACATGCTGCAGAACGTAGATGTTGTCGATAGTGCTTCTACCCGCCCTGAAGATCGCACCATCAACTCCTCTCTCCACCCTTCTGGAAATCCCTCCCCCCATCATACTTTCTGCTCTACCTCCTTCAGCCTCTCCCTAACCTATTGTGTACTAAAGAGCCACGCTTCGTTGTCGAACCCGTCCAGTCCTGCTGGATTTGACCTTCTTACCTTCCTTATCTGTTTCACTTCCTTCTTGTCATTCAACTCCTCCATTCCTGCCTTCCTTGTTCTTCTCCTCCCATCATCTCTCTTCCGTGTATCTTTTTGCAGTTCCCACTCTCCACTTCTTGTACTTCCTCTCAACCTTCCCTTTTACCTTTTTAAATTCCCTATCCCACCACGGCTTCACTATTCCTTTTTTCTTCTTTCTGGATAACTTATTTTGCACACAATATTCCACTTCCTGTCTTGAATCCTTCCTCTCTATCGCCTTCCTCGTCCAGCTTACCCTCTTCCCCGTCCACACTTCTTTCCCACCTTGCCTTTCACAGATTTCCCCCATTAGTCACAACCCTTACGGCTGATGGTCTGATTCTACCCTCCCTTGAACTGTTACCATACCATTTGCCAACGCCCAGCTGCTACCCTCCATCTCGTCTCATAAAATATCCTTATTTATCATCTTATTTTCTGATTTCCTTTCGAAGCTCTTCCACCGTTTCTTCAACCCCTTCCATCCCGTCCTTGTTGTACACTTAAAAGAAACAGACACGTTACCCCTTCTATCTTCACTGCTCTCATTGACACACCCTTTCCCTCTCCCTCTCCATGTACTTCATTCTCCAATCTATCCCTAAACCTCATTATTATTGTTCCAGTAGCCCTTCTTTTCTTCTTCACTCTACATGCCTCCTGGAGCCTTCACCTATAACCCTATGGCAATTTCTGCTCTCTTCTATCCCATTCCTTTCTACCTACCCACGTCCCTACCAGTCCACGACATCAAATTCCTGCATGTACCTCCAGAAATCATCGTGTTTCTTATTCAACACTGCTACATTCTAGTACAGGACCTTCACTATACCTCCACCCTGCTGCAACCGCACCCCCTACTTCCTAAAAAACAAATTTCTCTGTACTGGCTTCAACACCTCTTTCTTCTCGTTCCATACCAACATTTTCTCATTTAATTTTTTATATTCCCATACCCCACCTTCGCCGCTCTCTTATCACCTCTCTTTCTTCTAGCCCTGTCGTTCAGCATTCTCTGCAGCTCCATTTCCTGATTCGGGAAATCGCAGTAGATGAAAACTTAAGTATCCCTTATCCTACTTTTATTTCGCATCACCTCAAACTTCTCTTTGCGGCTCTCCAAATCTACAACTGCTACTTCCTCCTTCTCTCTCCCCTCCAGCCTAACTATCCCTTCCTTGCCTCGATCCCACCCTATGCTTGTTAGCAGCGCTTCCACATTTTTCCTTCCTTCTTCGCTCTTTGGCCTTAACCCTTTTAGCGCAATATCATTTCTTCTATCTGCCAGCTCCTTTCTTTCCATTCTCAACTCAGTTGCCCTCATCCTTTCCCTATCCGCGCTATCCTGCATTTCATTGTTACGCTCTTCCATTGTCTCTTCTATCATGTTCTCTATCCTCTCCCAAATACCTTTCTTCTCGCCCAAGGCTAAGCTTCTTTCATTTACCACCTGCCCTTCACATTCTCAAGCCTTTTTTCCGTAGTTTCCTTACACATCCCAATCTTCTGTTCCATCTGCCATACTTAAACTGCTTTTTCCTCACCTACTGACATTACCTCCATCTCTGATCCTTCTACTTTCTTCCTTAACTCTTTCACCTCCTTCTCCTATATCTCGTCCTTGAGTCACCTTCACTCCCAGCACTGCCAGCACTCTCGGTCAGCACCTCCCGCTCCTCCGACGATAACTGTGACCTCTCTATATAGTTCCTTCTGCAACCTGCAGATGTCTTTCAAGTCTTTTGCCACCGACCCCCCAAAATTTCCTCTTTATCCCACTGAATTCCCCCAATCCCTTGCCAACATAACCTGACTTCCTTTATTTGACCCAATTCCACCTCGAAACTACGCTTCAAATTCATTTTTATCACCCCAATTCATCCTACACAACACTACTCGCCTCCTAGACTTCTACGCTTAAACCTTCCACAAAAATTCTGTGAAATTCTCTCACCACCTTTTCGCGAACACGTTCTCACTACTGCTCACAATATGCAAACCCTAGTAATCACTTGCGGATACATAATGTTGGTTAAGATTCGCTTGATTTTACTACAAAACATTTTTTTTTAAAGTGGAGTCTTAGATTCCACGATGCAACTCTTCTACATGGTTTCGTCTAGATCTGAAAAAATGGCTAATTTCCACCCAGTCTGATTGATATTGATAGATAAAATTCTCAATAATCGAACAAGTTATTGCGGACAATCTTTGTTATAAAATATCATTGATCATAGTCATAATGGTGGCAGATGATGATCGTTGAAGGAAATTTTCTACGCCATCCACCTTCTCTTGGAAATCAAAATATGCAATTAGTTTTACAGATGCGATTCTAGTGAGCCGATTGATTCAACCCTCACATAATAAGACAAATGACGTCCATGTGGAAAAATAAATTTCCAGGCTTCACTTCATACTTCACATTTAATGACTAACTTAATCTTTGCACTGATCAAAATTTGCAAGAAGAGTTGTGAACCCAAAATGTTGAGACATACCCCTCAGGAGGACCAACTTTTAGAGCCAGAATGATAGAGTAACAATTAGCACTTATTCCTGCCGAAGGTGTTCTCGCGTTGGCATTGCATTAAGGCTTGTGCTTTTCTCTTATGACTCTGTCAGCTATGACATGAAGAGTATCTTCTCATCAATGGTTTTCATATAAACACTTTGAAACTACTTATCTTTCAAACTAGAAAACATTGAACACGCATGGAACCTTGTTCCCAATGTTTTAAAGAAAAATTATCAGAAAAGAATACGAAAATATATTTTTCTTTTCTAATTAGCACATGTTTGTATGATCTTTCCTTTTTGGAGTGTCTTCCTGATAACACTGCGCTACAGTGATTTGTAAATTCATAAGAATTATTGTTAATTGAAAAAAAAATTATTGTTTGGATATTCTTCAACGAATAGGCTTCATTCTTGTTCACGAAATCAAGAAAGAGTTCTTGTTGCTGACTCTTCTCTATGATACTTTGTAAATTGGTATTCCTTAATTATTCATTCATTTTTAACAACTAAAAAAAAACATAGCAAAGTGTCAATAAAAAGATATTCTTTGTCGATTCCGCAAACAAAATTGAGCGTATTCGTGAAAAATAGTCCTCGTTTCTGATTAGTCGCAATGCAGCATTAGTTTTTCATCATATTTCATATGAAAGCTCTCGACTCAGTCGCCGCCTGCCAGGTCCAGGTTTCCTCCTGCCAGTTCCATGGCTCTTCCTATGATGCTTCCTTCTCCTGATGGAAAGGTATGTGGGATAGAATACCTTGAACCTATTCAGCTAATTTCTTATTTTGGAATCCGCACCGGAAATTTCAACTTCAAAGATGCTTTCTTACTGCTAATAATTCATTGAGAATAAAAGCAGCAAAGGATAGATATACGGCCATACCAACCAACGAACATCTTATTATCAACATTGACCAAAAATTGATATTTTTAAACCAAAAATTGTTTGATTTGGAACCAAGAATTTCTGTTTAGAATAATGATAACTACAAGCTTACACAATTTCTGAATGTGTTAGTTTTCTGCTTTTCCTGAGAAAATAACAATGTTATTAGAAGATCATTATATATTCTGAAGAAGATGATATTATTGTTAAAATAATTTATTATTATTGAAAATAATATTCTCTAAGAATAATGCTAGAAGGATGCAGTTTTTTCTAAAATTGTTAAATTTTGGCCTTATTTTCAATTAGAGTGAGGTAATACTAATTCATATCAGCAAGCATAATTGTTTAGAAAATTGATCATCATTCTTACAACTATTACACAGCCCCACAAAAAAAATTCAATTTCATATCCCTGAACCAGACCTATGCATCCCTATGTATTTTTTATGGCTGAATCCAAATCCGAGGTCGAAAAATTCATATACCCCTAAAATTTTTAGCTAGAGCCAAAAAACTCCTCTAGAATGGGGTGAAAATGAGATGAAGCAACGAGCACAGTTGTTGCATCTTGATCAATCGAATTAAACAAATTTTCAAGTGTATAGCGCATAAAATTGATTTGAAACACCCCACCCCACCTACCCCCTAACCCAGATAACACCTAAAAACCACCTCTACCAAACGACAAGAAGGCTAACCCAACTACCCCCTAACTCACCTAACCCCTAGAAACCAATCATACTAAACCACAGGCAGGCTAACTAAACTGGCTGTTCCCATGGTAGGTGGGTTAGCTTGCCTGTGGTTTCGTAGGATTGGTTTCTAGGGGTTAGGGGAGTTAGGAGGTAGGTGGGTTAGCACGCTTGTGGTGTCGAATGTAATTATTTCAATAAAAAGGCGACTAAACTCACCGTTCTCAGGGTCAATACTAATCACCCCCAGAGGAAGAGAACTTCTAAAAGCTATGGAAATTAGGAAATTCCGAAATGTATCCATTGGCCAATCAACTTGCTGGCCTATTCACACAAGAAGAACTTCAGATGTTATCGATTTATGCGTTACAAAAGGAAACGCTAACGATCACTTGAGAATAGAATCCAGAGCAAATTATCACAGAAATTCCTCTAAAATCTAACAAAGATATCGATGCAGCGGTACAGTTTCTTACTTGTTCCATTCAAGAAGCAGTATGGGATTCCACTCCGGATGTAGGGCCAACTGAAATACACACCGACATCCCACATTTCGTGATGAGGGCAGTTGCAGTAGCCGTTTTAATAAAGCAGTAAGACAATTTACGAAACTTCTAGATGATTTGAAAAATCAGGTTATTCAAAATTATCTTAAAAACCTCTCACCGGCAGAACTGACAGATTATTCACTGTGGATAGCTACCAGGTGAATGGAACAACCTAAGCAACCTATTTCTCCCATCAGAAACAAAGACGGCACATGGGCTAGAAGTGATAGACAGAAAGCATAACTATTTGCAAATCATCTTGAAAGTATTTTCCAACCCTACCCTGCAGAGATCACAAAGGAGGAAGTAAGAAAGGCATATGAACTGCTAGAGGCTCCATACCAAATGTCTTTTCCAATATAACTCTTTCAAGTTAGAGAAGTTTGGAATACAATCTAGGAAAACTTCAAGAACAGAAAAACACCAGATTTTGATTTCATCACAGGAACGATTCTTACAAATCTTCTGACTTGCGCCATGAGACTTATAACTTGAATATATAATAATATTATGCCTCTAGGATATTCTCAATGCCTATAGAAAGTAGCACAAATAATCTTCATTCCTAAACCTGGAAAGTCAGCGGATGAAGTTACTTCCTACAGAACAATTAGCCTCTTGTCAGCCTTCTAAAATATTTTCGTGAAGGAATAAGGCAATCTGTCTCTGAAAAAGTCTGACTAGGGCATTGAGGGAAGATCTAAGCCTCAAGCATCATATAACATTGATTTTTTTTACTGTAATCACCACTTACATGTCAGATTTCGATCCGAATTCGGATCACAAAAACTGTGTTTTATAGTTCTACATTTTCTTAATTGAAAGTATGGTGTAGAGGATTATAGTTCAATGGGGGTTTACATGCCTTATCATAAAACCAAAAATGTCAAACGAAAATGGATTAGTTAATATACTTGAATAAAAAAAAATTAATTCTCAACCAAATAGTTAAATTTTCAGCCAAAAAAGATGAACTCTAGAAGAAATGTAATATTTGATATCTGAGTTGAATTAAATTATGAAAATCATAAGTTGTACTATGAGAGTGATTACTAAAATATGATAAATAATCATGATGTTCCCTCTTTTCAAACACATCTATCAATATCGTAGGTTCATCGATTTGCCTCGAGGCAAGAAATATTTTATATTCTTATACATCAACTTACAATTATAAATATGATTTTAATTATGAGAGGTCAAAAAAATCCGTTTATTTTGATTAATTTACAATTGGATTATATTCGAAAATATTTTAAATTGTAGCGAATATAAAGCTTTCTCCACAAGGAAGCAAAAATAACGGGTTCATGTCATTTTTCGAAGTAGATAAAAACTAAGGGAATTTTTTGATGGCTTCGACTGACCCCTTCCAAATTTAATCATCTTTGATTTCAAAAAATGATCTCCAAAGAGGTTGAGGATAAACTAAAGTTATTTAAAGTTCAAAAATTAGCAGTGTTCAAAGCTGTTTCAAAATCAAAGAAAATATTCCCATCCTTAATTGAAAGCAATTTTTGAGCATAAATGAAAGCGAACTTGAAAAAACCTATTCCAGGTGTAAGATTTCGATACGAATTCGGATCAGGAGGGATGCATTTTGTAATTTTACTTTTTCATAATTGATATTATATTGTAGAGGATTGTAGTTTAATGGGGGTTCATAAAATTTACTATAAAATCATTCGTGATACGGCGGTTAGCACCTACTGGAGTGTCACTAATTTCTTCTGGGCTCATTGGGGTAATCGTTCCGCTTTCCATGTTTATTTTAGAACGTTTCATAGAGTTATACCTTCTCTTATAAAATCCAACAAGAGTGTCATAACTCTTCAGTATTGCAAAGACCTCACCACTGGATGTTGACAATACAATTTGTTCTTGGGCAGGGATAGGTACATGCATACTCCTTCCTGTTTTCATTTTTATTGATTCATTCTGAGGAAAAGTGTATCTTCGAAGTTCATATATCCGTCGCCGATTCCAAAGAGGAATACGCCGGATAGACTCAAGGTATTCTATTCCACATCCATTTCCATCAGGAGAGGGAAGCATTATAGGAAGAGCCATGGAACTGGCAGACTGAGATCATTTGCATTTTGCGATACTATAAAATGAAACAGGAAGTATCATCGTCAGAGAGAATTAGTAATTTGAATTCATCTCTATTTTAACAACATTTGTTACCAGACTAATACGCTACTGCTGTTCAGAAATCAATCATGAGCGATCATCAGATTCCTTCATGAGAAATTTCTCCTACGTACGTTGAAGCATCTAATATTTTCTTTTTCCCTTTTAGGAAATTTAAGTTTTTTTCTTGTTCTTGTTTCTTTTGGCGTCAATTATTATTCGCAGAATATAAGAAGAGTTTCTTGGCTATATTCAGTCCTTAGTTGTAAATAAATAATTCGCAAAAAACTTACGTTTATGTCATTATACAGTTATATGAATTCCAAAGATGGAAGTTTTGAATTGTGTTTCCAAGTCATAATTGTTTTGAGATCTCCTGAAGCTTAAAAAACAATTTTCCGCGATGGCGTCTGTTTGTCTGTCCAGCGCTCGTCATTTGTAGATGATATTTAGTTACGAAATAATTCATTTGAAGCATATATTATAAATATCTTACATTTTTTATGCATACTAATTCTTATCTTACTTGACTTTCTGAAATCGTGCTACGGCAGAGATAAACTTGGCAAATTAACAAAAACGATTGAATTACATACACCTAAAACTGTTTTCATATAAAATTCGTCACAAAAATTGACAATGACGAATATTTTTGCAAGAAAAGAGCTGCAAACATGTTATTGAATTACATAAACTATGTGAAACCTGGTGTTTAGAAAAAATCAGCTTATACGTTCTGGTAGTACCTGAGACGAAGAAAAAGGGTTGCGAAAGGAGAAACATGTAATAGCAACTTTCGCATAATCATTCGGAATATTTCTCACGTAACATATCATCTTCCAGGAATCATAAATAATACAGTCATTTTAGGCCTCACTAGCCTCCTAAATTTTTTTTCTTAGGAAATCAAACAGAACATTTTTGTCCGTTTTCACAAAAGAATGGCTGAGATATGTCTGGTCCTTCTCTTTCCGAACATTAGTCACGTCTATGGATTATTCTGTAAGGCTTGGTGATGTGAAAAATTTTGATTAGTATCACCTTATCAATTCAGTAGAAGTTAAACTCTCGCACTTATTCAATTATTTTACCTTGAGAAGCTTAGATCATTTATCTTCAGAGTTGAACTAGTATCAGCTTATTATTCTTGGTTTTGCTTGATTTTTTTGTGAATTTCGTTTTTCATTATCAGCCAGGGACTATGTCAAGTGCGCGATAAAATAAAGATGTTATAAATCAATTTAATAGGATCTTTGAAATCTTTTGCGACCACGTTGCAGTAGATACGAAATCAGGAGAACAGTGTAGTCTTGAGATCGGCTTCTACCGATGTTGTCCCTCAACAGCCGCCGCCAACGTTGAAGATGACAACAGTCGCCTCTGGATGCTTTCTTCGAGCTACAATGGATCACTTCATAGTTTTCTAGACGCATACTTCCTGATGGTCTTGGAAATCTCTCACAATTCGATAGGTGCTTGATAAGACCGCCTTCTAAACTGCTGCGGGTACTCTACTCACTCCTAAATGTTCAAGATGTTCCATTCATCTTGCGTGCACATTGTCTGTAGCCGAAATGATAAAAGGAGAAAGGAAGGCATGTTTTACATTTCTCTATATTGTCAACTTCAAGCCTCAGCTCGCTATACTCATGAATCTTGGTTGTATAGGTTGACTAAAAATTCTAGTTGAGTCGATTCGCTTGTATATAATGATCTGTCTGGATAGTAACAACCCAATATAATTTGTAGTCTTCGTTTTCTGAAACGGGCACTGGGATGTATCTATTGAAATGCATTCATTCTCTTAACAGTCCTAGGCTTAGGGCAAGTTGTTTATGTATAATGCCCGCCATATCATTGTATCTGTGCGTATATTTTTTCTGAGCCATTACGCGACAATCACCAATAATGTGCTCGATGGATTCGATGTTATCTCCACATAATCAGCACCACGTGTACCATGTCCGGACCTGGAGCTTTCCAGTTACATGGCCTTTTCAAAACCGCTGAAACATCTGAATCTGTGATGCTAGTTAGCTCCATTTCAGGGTTGTTGCTTTTTCTTGTTCTTCTAGTTGAAACCACGCAACGTGTAAATTGCTTTTGTTCGCTTTCTCTTTAGAGACGCAACTAATTAACTAACCTACTAATTTTACGGTAGAAGCCTTTTTTATATGCGGTTGCGGTTTCTTCTGAAATTTTCCACTTTTTGTCTACTTCGAATTCAAAATGAAGTTGTAATTAATTTAGATTAGTAGAAGAATTGTTCAAACGACGCATTATTTTTAATAGTATTCTCTTTGAACAATGTTAGAAAGTTGCATTTTTCCTGCAATTTTTCACTTTTTGCTAACTTTCCACCTAGAATGGGGTAATAAATCATACAATTAACCAGAATCAATTCCCAAAGAAATGATTATTGTTTATAACTATCTTCTCTGATAGTAACAATAGATTATTACATAGATAGATTAACTGGCATGATTGTTTAAACAATGTCAAATGAGATAAATTTTTGAAACAGAAAGACCAATTTTCATCAAAATATTTGAATTTTGAATCAAGGAGATAAATTGTCTACCACAAAAGATGGAATATTAACAAAATTCATCAATTAAAGTCAATAAACAATAATTAATTATTATTACTAATATTTATATAAAATTACGAATTTGAAATCGAGAAGTAATGGCTGATATTTCCGCATATTTCAGCTTCAAAACACGTACAAGTAGTTGGATTTTCACTCGTAATTTTGAACAAAAAAGATGAGTTCTTGGTTAAAAATGTAACAGTAGATATTTCAAGCAAAAAATATTTTACTTCTTGATAAAACATGGTTAAATTGAACGACTAAAAAGACAAACTTTTGAAATCACAGTTGAATTTTAAACAAAATGGTTGAGCTTCTTACCAAATGGCTACATTTTCAACCTACAAAGATAAATTTTCAACCACGAAGAATTAGTTCTCAACCAAAAAGTTAATTTTTCACCAAGATACGAATTCAGAGAAAAATAGATGTCCCTCCAAGCAAACAGTTCAATATGGACTGAAAAAAGATAGTTTTTTCAACAAAAATTCAATAGTTAAATTTCATTTTTTTTAAACTAGCTTTTAAGAGGAAGTAAACAAATAATCCACCAGTTGAATTCAATACAAAAATACTAATCATTAACAAAATAGGTGAATTCTCATTTTTTGAAGGATTTCCAAACAGAAGAGATTTGTCAGTAGATAAGGTGAAAAAGAATCATCAACCAATTGTTGAATTTTCAAACCTGAAAGAGCAATTTTCTACAAAACACTTTAATCCTGAATCCAAAAATATACATTTTTGACCAAACAGTTTTATTTTTCACAACCATATTGGAATCTCCAACAAATCAGTTGAAATGTACTTCGGATAAAGAAAATTGTGTTTTATATTTTAACATTTCTTAATGAAAAGTATAGTATAGAGCATTGTAGTTCAACGGAGGTTTACACGCTCTATTATAAAACCATTCGTGATACGGCGGTTAGCACCTACCGGAGAGTCATTCATTTCTTCTGGGTTCATTGGGGTAATCGTGCCGCTTTCCATGTTTATTTTAGAACGTTTCATAGATTGGTACCTTTTTTATAAATTCCAACAAGAGTATCATAACTAGTCAATATTGCTGGATGCAATATTGCTAACTGGATGTTGATAACACAATTTGTTCTTGGGGTGGAATAGGCCCATACATAGTCCTTCCTGCTCTCAATTTCATCAATTTATCGGCAGGAAAAGTGTACCTTCGAAGTTCGTATTTTTGGTGCGGATTCCAAAGGGAAATAAGCCGAATATATTCAAGATTTTCTATCCCACATCCCTTTCCATCAGGAGAAGGGAGCATTATAGGCAGAGCCGTACAACTGGCAGGAGAAATGCTGGACCTGGCAGGCGGCGAGTAAGACCTGAGACGTTGCTGAGACTCGGCAGGAGCAAGATGCCTCTGAGGTGAATGATTGGTATAAGGAGACTTAGACCTTACACGAAGACTAGGCTCGGCAAGAGAGGTTGAATTCTCAGAAGAATGAGGTCTGCCACGAGAAACACCAGGAATAGGTTCACCATTAGGCAAACAGTCAAACTGTGAACCCAAGTCTGCAATCGATTCGATTTTATTTTTTAGGGATTTTGAATGATTTTTTGTGGGACAGACTCTGAAGCGATTTTTAAAATCCTTGTCTCTGAGATTTTGAACTCTACTCTTGATTTGTGTATTTTTCAACTCCAAGGAAGTGACCTGCGAATCTTGAATATGAAAGAATAGCGTTAGAAAAGCGTTGAATTTATAAATTGTGCTTTCATATGAGTATACTTTCCAGAGATAGTGTCCTGACAAATTTATCTTTGAAAGGAAAAGTAGAAAATTACTATGAATCGAAGCTCTTAATTTTTGGCAATCCCCATATGATCATTTCAAATCCTAACACCACCTCCGCTCCCTTTACGCTGCATAGCAAGGCAAAAAGTTTCCTGTGGACAAATCAATTTTTAACCTCTTTCAGTGATTCGCCATTTTGTAACAGTTCTTATCAACGCTACGTGCCACGTCACTGCTCTCCAATTTCATTTACTGATAATCTCATAGAAAGTTGAATTATCAGTAGAATTTGAGATGCAGATTGAAAGAAGATTTATTATTATTACGAGTACACAACTTGTATTTGAGAAAATTTATTAACATCTATACATCAAGGTGGCCGAAATATCGTGGAGTACTTGCTTATTAATTAGATAACCAGAAAAAGTTCATAGGGTTGAGAAACATTCTTATATGGGGGAAGCTTATCAATATTTTTTAGTAAAATAATAATATTCACCAATAGAATTAATGATGACTGCTAAGGTAAAGAACAGAGAAGAAACGACCCTCATTTTTCCAAGTAGAGGAAAAAATGATTCAGTTTTTAACACAAAATGTCGTTAATATTGTAACAGAGGAATATTGTAGTGCTTCGCTGTATATGACATGATGAATTCTATAGTTGTAATATCACAGATTAGAGACTAAAATGAATCTTATGACATATTTAAATGTCATTAAAATCAGTTTGAAGGATAAATATAAAATTACTCAATTCGTTTAAGTTGCGTCACTTGTTGACTTTACATCTGGAGAAGCGACTGTAAATGAGTAATTATCATACATTTTCACGTACAACGCACTCCAAAGATATGATGGTTGATATCAATCAGCGAACTAATTGCCGAATTGTGGACTCAGCACACTTTATTCGCCGAAATAAATTTTACAGCAGACACAGGGTTTGAAATTCGCAAAGTTATGTATAGTTTATATTAAGTAGAAAAATCTTTGACAATGTTCACTTGTTTTATACCGCAAAATTCGTGAATCAAAAAGAAATTTGTAGAGAATCTTTCAAGAAATGAAATGAGTCAAGAACATTAGATATAATTGTAAACAGCTACGTGTACATAAAGAAAAATCCAAAACATAAAACTCTCAATGACTAACATTAGGTAAACAATTTTAAACTGGAATATTCATTTCTAAAGCTGAATTTCAGTTCACTTCCCAGATTAGTTCAGATAAATTCAGAACATACTTGAGTACCACGTCCTCTGGAACTTAATAAACTTCAACATTTCTACCTTACTATCCTCCTAGAAAATTTTCTTAGGAAATGAAACGAAACTTTTTTTTTCGTTCCTGCAGAAGAATGGCTAGATCATTGACGAAAGAAGAAAGCCTCGTGAACTACAATACATTATAATACTTCACACTTTAATTACCCGGTACATGTATTATTTCTGTCAAACTTCCAATCACAAACAATATATTTTATAGTTGGACATTTTCGTGCTGTATTATATAACTCATCGTGACGTGGCGGTGGTCACCTACTGGAGCGTCGTTGATTTCTGTCCGGTTTAATTGGGTAATCGCGCCGCTTTCCATGTTTATTTTAATACGTCTTATACCGCTATTGATTTTCTTATAGATTCCAACAAGAACATTACAACTTTTTAATATTGCAAAGGCGTCAGCACCGGGTGTTGATAATACAATTTGTTCTTGAGTTGGGATAGGCCTATGCGTGTTCCCTCCTGTTCTTATTTTCAATGATTCATCGGGAGAAAAAGTGTACCTTCGGAGTTCGTATTTCCGTTGCGGATTCCAAAGGGAAATAAGCCGAATAGATTCAAGGTTTTCTACTCCACATCCCTTTCCATCGGGAGAAGGAAGCATTATAGGAAGTGCTGTGGAACTGGCAGGAGGAATGATGGACCTGGCAGGCGGCGAGTGAGACCTGAGGCGAAGGTGAGACTCGGCAGGGGCAAAAGGCCTCTCAGGTGAATGATTTGTAGGAGAAGGAGACCTAGACCTGGCATGAAGAGAAGGCTCGGCAGGAGGCATTAAAGTTAATTCTAGAAAGAGAAATAGAGGATTACATTTTGATATTCTCAGGATGAAAAGGTACGGCTTTTATGTGAAAACTGACTATTATGAATGTCTTAAAATCTCCACGTTTCGAGAGCCCACGAATGCGAAAAAATCGGCACATTTTTCTAAAGTTGATTAGGGTTCGATGCTATTTTGCAATTGTTCAAATAATTTCTATAAACGAATTCATCGATTGTCCTCTGCTTAACTGATGGGCTCAATTTTTTGCTGAATCAATTTAAAATGTATTTTTGAAATTATTCACCCAATTTTCATAAACTAATATAGAGTTTGGCTATTCCCTAACGAATAGGATAAATTTTATTTTACAAAATCGACATAGAATGTCTTTCTGCTCATGCAATGCTATCATATTTTTGAAATTGACAAGAATTATTGATAATTTAAATGCACGAGATGACTGGATGTTCACTCCTTGGCTACCGGAAGCACTATATCATAGGTTAATCAAACATTTGAGGTCACTTTTATATTCAGTAACACTTTTTATGTTACATCACGTACTGCTTCCCTCAGCCAACGTCCGAATATCAGTGAGCGAATATCCAACAAAATAGATGAATTTCTATGAAATCATTCAAGAATTTATTTCCAAAGGCTTTCCACTTTAACACATGACCAAATGTACAAGAATTATTAGCTGACTGGACGATTTAGGAGAACATAAGCTTATTTGTTGAAAAATATACAAACGTTGCATTGGCTTATGTGAAATGTTTGAACTACCGCCAAACAGCTTCTATTTTAAACTATTCGTAATGATATAATAATTTCTCTCACATTTTATATCAAAACTCTGGACTTTAATAAGCTAATCACTGCCATTCTCAGAAAATAACTTTCCTTCATTAATTAGTTTCTAAAAACTGAATAATTTTTCAAATTATTCTCGCCCACTAGAAATTATTTACAGACCATTTTGGCACAGATATAAAAGCTTCGTTGAAAAATCTGACTGAATCGACCTTCATGCTGAATAAAATATTAATGATTTAAACTAGGGTTACCTAGACGATTCCCATGTTCGTTACTCATCCCAAAATTTGCAAGAAAGTCCCTTGTTTTGGGCGGCGTACCTGATGAAGTTTCTGTGGAAAGACAAGAAAGATTTATGAATCTGTAATTATAACAATTTATCAAGGATAGTAACATTGAAATTCTATTAAGCCATTTTATTCCATATTGGTCAGTTCCAAACTAACGATATTCGATTTATAGTGGATCACTGTTGAGTGAATAGAAGTACGAATATCTGTTTCATATGTCAATTATACTAGAATATCAACATAAGTTGTGAAATCAGAGTTTGACATCTAGTTCTAAAGAGCATATTGTCCTTCTGATAAAAAAAAATACTAATAAACCTATGATTTTAGAAAGATTAGTGAGAAAACGTAATTGTTTGAAATTTTAACTTTATTTGAACAATGATAAAAGGGTACTGTAAAGCTTTTCAATCGGTTACGACATCGCCTCCATCGTGATGTAATTAGAGGTTTTTACTTCATTATAAAAATAGATAATTATCCATTTTGTCTGTCTTATCTTACTCTCAAGTCACTCTGCAAATCCTCAATTTTTTAGGTTCTCCTCAAGAGATATTTTTCCCAAAAATGTAAAAAACTTTCAATATTTTGTTTCATGAAGAGAAGAAATCGTATTTTGCATTCACGAATTGAGAATTCGGCAAAGAGCGATCAACATTTAATCGTTCAAAGCATAAAGTTTCTGATAAAGATAACTGAGTAACAGTGATTATCACAAAAAAGTCCTGAATATATGTCTAATTATTATGATACATAAGTAGAAAAGAAATGATATCGATAATAATAATTATTCATCATCGAAGAGTTTACAAAGTATTCAATATTCATTATGTATAATAAATCTCCAACGTACTTACCATGGAAAATGATATTAATTCATTCCTTACTTACCAATAAAATTAAGAATAACATCCAATGATAAAACCAGAGTACAAAGGATCCTCATTTTTTCAAAATGTAGGCGAAACTTATTAACGCGAAATTTCAAAAATAGCGAAGCTAAGGAATTATTAAATATTTCGCGTATATATACTGTGCTGAGATATCTCTGGTCCTTCTCTTTCCGATCATTAGTCACGTATCTGGATTATTTTGTAAGGCTTGGCGAGGTGACGAATTTTGATTAGTATCACCTTATCAATCCAGTAGAAGTTAAACACTCGCACGCATCTAATAATTTTACCTTGAGAAGCTTAGATTATTTATGTTGCGAGGTTAACTGGTCTCATCTTATTATTCTTGTCTTTTGCTAGATTTTGGGTTAATTTGTTTTCTCATCATCAGCCACGGACTAAATCAATAATCTTTTTGAATAATGCAGAAGAATGTCCTTGGCTGTTATCCTAATTTATATTGGTGAATATAATATATCTATAATTTTCACAACATTTTCTTAAATCTTCACTCAAATAAGAATTTTCACGATATAATCTGCCCACACGGAGGAAAATGAGTCTGCTAATGTTACAGAATTTTCAGCTAAAAAAGAGGCAGCATAGCTTTTCTGTGAAGCGCACTGAATTTTCTGCAGAGCTTGCCAAATTTTCAGTAATCATAAGAATTTACGGAAGCTCTAGATGAAATTCATTCTACTTGAGTTTTATATGAAAATTGTATATTAAGGTGATAATATCAGAATATTATTCGCATCGTAAGATTATCTGATGAATTAAAAACAATGATTCATGAACACTGCTTATCAATACCACGTTCTGAATCACACTACAGCCGAGTATCTACTAAATTACTATATGTTGATCATTCGGATTTCACAGAAAAAAAACAAAATGTAATCTTCACAGCAATTTCAGAATAATCTTCACCTGAAATAAAAAAACTTAACGTGAATTTTATCTGCTTGGAAATTCTCCACAAACGAGACTTTGCTTCTGTTTTTCCTTCGTTAACTAGGTGAACATTATACAATATGTTCATCGGATATCATAATGCCAAAACTGATGATTCAAATTCTGCATTGAAAGAGTTAACGTCGAACTTTGGGTTTTCGAAACGGAATGCTGATGTCTTCAACTTTTGTTTCAAACATACAAATAGGAAATGATAGAAACGTACGTAAATTGCTACCGACTTATTGAAAGTACAAGAGATGCACCGTTTACAATGATCAAAGATTCGGAGATCATTGCGCAGGATTTCGAAACTCTTATTCCAAAAGAAGTAGTCACTTCGTTTTTTAGCTCTATATAAGAAACATCTGGAGTGAATAGTGAATAGCGATCAAATATAAACATGAGTGAAGTGAATAGTGCCTGTGAGAGTTAAGAGAAGAAGAAAAGAAATGTGAGGTGTTGACAAACTTTAAAAATAACTTCTACAGCAAGTGTTAAGATGCTGCTCGACGAATTTGTGAAGCTTGATCCAATTATGGAGGAAGCTTCAACCCCGATTTCACCGTCATCGTCTAGAAACAAACAGTTGGATGAAGTCAACAAATGGAGGGACAAGCTGATGTGTCTAAAGGCTGTGCGAAAGGAGCTTTGTAGAAAAACCCCATAACCAACCATTGATCAAAAACAAAAGTGCCTAAATATAATCGAAAAATTAACATGTTTCAAGGCTCGTTTTGATTTGCTCGGTAAAAAGAAAGTGGTCTGCAGAATAAAAGAACAAAGCTAGATCACATCAGCAATCGAGTCACATGGACTGATGTTGATAAAGCGTTTGATAGCAGAATAAAAACATGTGTGGTAACCAACCCAGTCCAGAAAGATGTGCTTGCATTCCTGGATGATGCTGAAAGACTGCTTATTGCTGAGGTTGGCAAAGCGTTGCGCGAACTTAAAGAGTTTGATTTGTATTTCTTTGGTTTCTTGTAATTTTTCCGCTTCTGGTTTTTGGTTTTGTAATGCTCCCTCGTAGTCCTTCCATATTGGGTAGTGCTCCCAGTTGTCCTCTAGCTCCGGTACCCCATCTAGGTCTCCGCCCACGGCTCCTTCCAATTCTTCTTTTTCCTCAATTTTTTCGGAGTCTTGTTGGAGATTTCGGTTTTTCTCCTATGGGATCATCTGTCTTATATGTCGGTAGGGATGGCATTTTATATTTATTTCCGGCACTCCTGCTCTTCTCAGCTTTAGCCATTTCATTGCTGGGCAGGTTTCTGCTCTGTGTTTTGGTATACTCGCTTCGAAGACCTGGTTCTTGCACATGAAGCTTTTTAGAGGCTCCATTTTGAGTCAGTGTTCGGGTTTTCAGTTGTAGGTCAGTTTTTATTCTTAATGCCACTGATCCCTTGCCATTTTTGCCTTTGCCTAATTTTAGATGATCTTAACCCAAGGTTGTCAGTTTTTATACTGCTATTTACCAGTATCGGTGCTGGCTTTTCCTAATTTGAAATCGTCGATATTCTATTCCCCGATACTTTTTCCTTCAAGGTTATTTAATTCGTAAATCGTTGGGGAAACTTTCTTTTTAATAATAAATGGATCTTCATATTGGTCGTATAACTTACCTGCCTTTTTATCTGCTTCGTTCGATAGTTTAGTTACTCTTTTTAAAATCCTATCTCTTATCTTAAATTCTAGGGGTCTTCTTCTTAAGTTATAATTAATGGCCTGTTTTTCGTTCACCTTATCTAAATTTTTCTGGACCATTATCGGTATGGAGAATCCGAGCTTCTGTTTCGCTCCGACTGTTTCACTAAATTAACTAAGCTATTAATGAAAAAATGTATTGAATTTAGAAGAATATTCATATGAGGAATGGAATTCTCTGAATAAAAAATGTGATGAATTTTCAAAAATGGAAACATGAACTTCAAAGTGCTGATGAGGAAAACGTTACAGTTTTCGAAACGTCGACAGAAATAAAGAAATTTTGAACATCCAATTTCTACTGATTGGTCTGAAGTATGTCATCTCTACCATCTCAATATTATTTCTCATTAACTTATATCACTCAGACAAACAACAGCGCTTTAACAACATCATTATTCTAATATATAAATATAAATATATATATTTATATTTTCATTAGTTCTGACACTCATCTTTTCAATATTTTTCAATATTACTTATTCCTTTATTAACTTTTCTATAATGACCTCAATACCCATTTTCTATTAAAAATAATTATTGATTTATATATTAGCTACAAAATAATGAAATTTCAGAATTAAAAAAAAATATCATTGCAAATAATAAAATTGCCATTTTACACTCTCATGAGTGAAAAATTTAAATTTCGTGAAGAATCTTTTTATATTATAATTTATAAAAAATTTATAAATAATAAATAATTTACTAATATTATTTTTTTTACATTTCAGCTTTAAAATTAATTTCAGGTAATTCTCCTATTTAATATTGAAAATAATATATCCTGCCTCGGTCCAACACATACATTTTGAACTAGAAATTATGTACCCTGTTTCTTCGTTTTCCTATTGACAACATTGAAATTAAGCATTTTTCCCTGTACACAGTTTAATCAAACCTCATTTGCGATCTACTTCAGACCATTCCTATGAAAGAACATAAAAATTGTGATATTTATAAGAATTAATTACATTCGATTTATTATTTATTTATTTATATACCGTGCCAATCTTATTATCAATCACAGACTGTAGTATAATAAACATTAAACGAAGTTATAATTTTCAGGCATAAGAAGAAGATAAAGTAGATAAAAGTAGATTTTACAATGAAATAAAAAAATTCCCTGTAAAATTGCCATTTTACACTCTCATGAGGCTATCTCTCCTGTAAATCATGATTTATTTTCTGTGGTTTTCATAATTTCATACACATTCTATTTTCCTGGATAAAACATTATAAATATTGGATATTTAATGCAATGAAAATTTAAGAAAGTATTATAATTCAAAAAAGTTTAAAATCTTTTTAAAAAAAAGTCCTGAAACTTTTGAAAATGCTTTAAAATATGAATATCGACTATTATACTTTCATAGTTTTCATGCTTCTTTAAGAAAATATCACTTAAAGAAATGATGAATATTTTACTGAATTAAAAATATATATAAATTATTATCATTCTAAATTCACAATATTCAAAATCAATTAAAAAATGAAATACAAAATTTGAAAATTGAAAACAACTTGAGGCTTGAGAATGGTATACATTATCAATCTAACATCAATTTTTCTTATTATATAATATATTCCTTATATTACAAATTTGAAAACCTGTAGTAACTTATACTATATTCCCTATAGATCCTATACTAGAAAAGATTCTATAATAATACCTGAAAAACATAATCATCATCTTTTAAAACTTTTTTAGCTTTTTTGAGGTTGTCAAACTTTGTTTGTAAACAAAAGTCGACTCTAACCTCCAAATTCTCCAATTCTCCGAGTCTTTAAAAGCTGACAAATCTTGAAAATAGCCCAGTCGCCGTGAAATGAGAAATTTCAAGTTAAGAGTCGTGCATTCTCGGCAATCCTCGGCGTCAACGCCGAAACCATCTTTGTGACCGCCACCGAAATCCAACGAAAGAGCACGAAGGAGACAGTGAAATCATCCGAGCCGACAAATTTTCGTTGCCGCGGAGCGTGGAATCAAGTGACAGAGTGGGGACACACCGACACGCGGCGTTTCCGTGTATTGCTCCCACACGGAAGACGTGGTGGAGGCCGCCAGCTCCCACGATCTGTGAACACTGTCTTGTAGGGCCATATAGTTGGATGTAGAGAAAAAAAGTCCAATTTTTCTTTTTTTCAAAAGCGACGTTTCGTTATACCACAATTTACAACGACAAATTATAAAACTTTTTCTTAAAATCTATTTATAAGGATATTTACCTGTTTTAAAATTGGTTAACAACATCGTTAACGAGGAATCTTCTAGGAATCTTTTAAAATTTCCGAAAATATTTAAAATCCTTTGATATCTTCAGAAATCCCTTGAAACTTTTTGAAGCTCTTGAAAGCTCTTTTAAAGTCTTAAAATAATGGCACTTTTTTTCTCTTTTCTATTTTCTCTATCACATTTCAAAAGTGGAAGGAAATTTATTAAATGAAGAATTCTCATAAGCGTGAAGTTGCGAACAAATAAAACAATACTTCATGTTCATTATTTCAGTTCTCTAATACATACGTGCCACTTTACATTCTGAAGTTAGCAAAGTAGAATAGTACGAACGGTGGCATCGAAACAAGACGATTTGGTATTATAACAGGACGCTGAAGAAGTGATGCTCAATTAAAATGGAACCGTAGTGTTTACAGTGCTGCGAAGTCAAGTTGCTCTGCACTTCCAACTACAAAGTGGAGGTACATGGCACGTACAGTACTCAGTGCAGTTAAATGACATTTGCGGATACAAAGTACAGTTACATGGCACTCATGGCTGCTCAATGAGGTTAGGGATTACTTTTAGATCCACAGTGAAGTAACATGATCCTTACATCTGCGTGGCAGAGCTGAATGGCGCATACACTTGCGCAGTAAGAGTACAATGGCGCATACAGCTGGGTAGTAGAGTTGCATGGCACTTACGGGTGCGCAGTAAGGTTCAATGTCACTTACAGATGCGCAGTTGTTACGTGGCACTTATGGCACGCAGTTGTAATGGAAGTTTCTATAGATCCTCGGCAGAGCTAGATAGAACTTCCATTTGCACAGTAAAGTTCGATAGGACAACACTTATAGATGCGCAATAATGTTAAGAATTTCAGGGAGAAATCAAAACTATTTAGATTTAAGCCATTTTCAACAAAAAATTTGCATCTGTAAGGAAAAAGTTTATACCGAAAAATTTGTAAATCAAAAAAAAAATGTGTAGAGAATCTTTCAAGGAATAAAATGTGTCTAGAACATTAGAAACTATTGGAAATAGCTACGTGTGCATGAAGAGAAATCAAGAACATGAAGCTCTAAATGACTAAGATTGAATGAACAATTTTCAACTGAAAAATTCGGTTCTTAGGCTGAATTTTAGTTCACTTCCCGAATCTCGAATTTTCTTCGAAATATTTTTCACGTAATGTATCCTCTGCCGGAACTCATAAATATTACCCCTACTATTGGACATTCGATGTGAAATTTCATAAGCTTCCTGAAATATGTTTGAAAATTAAATAGCGTCAGTTGAGGCCTTACTATCCTCCGAGAATATTCTCTTAGGAAATGAAATAAAACTTTTTTTTCCCGTTTCTGCTGAAGAATGGCTACAGCATTGACGAAAGAAGAAAGCCTTATAAACTACAATCCATTATAATACTTCATACTTTAATTACCCGTTACATGTAATATTTCGGTCAGACTTCGGATCACTAACAATATTTTTTATAGCAGGACATTTTCGTGCTGTATCATATAATTCATCGTGACGTGGCGGTGGTCACCTACTGGAGCGTCATTCATTTCCGTCGGGTTTAACTGGGTAATCGTGCTGCTTTCCATGTTTATTTTAATTTGTCTCAAACCCTTATTGACTATCTTATGTATGCCAACAAGGACATTATAACTTTTTAATATTGCAAGAGCGTCACCACCGGATGTTGATAATACAATTTGTTCTTGAGTTGGAATAGGCCTATGCGTGTTGCTTCCCGTTCTTATTTTCAATGATATATCGGGAGAAAAAGTGTACCTTCGGAGTTCGTATTTCCGGTGGGGATTCCAAAGGGAAACAAGCCGAATAGATTCAAGGTTTTCTATTCCACATCCCTTCCCATCGGGAGATGGAAGCATTATAGGAAGTGCCATGGAACTGGCAGGAGGAATGCTGGACCTGGCAGGCGGCGAGTGAGACCTGAGGCGAAGGTGGGAATCGGCAGGAACAAGAAGCTCTTCAGGTGAATGATCCGTGAGTTGGGGAGACCTAGACCTGGCACGAAGAGAAGGCTCGACAGGAGGCATTAAAGTTAATTCTAGAAAGAGAAATAGAGGATTACATTTTGATATTCTCATGATGAGAAGGTACGGCTTTAATGTGAAAACTGACTATTATGAATGTCTTAAAATCTCCACGTTTGGAGAGCCCATGAATGCGAAAAAGTCGGCCGATTTTTCTACAGTTGATTAGAGTTCGATGCTATTTTGAAATCGTTCAAATAATTTCTATTAACGAATTCATCGACTGTCCTTTGCTCAACTAATAGGCTCAATTTTTTTCTGAATCCATTTAAAATGTATTTTTGAAATTATTCAACGAATTTTCATAAGCTAATATAGATTTTGGCTATTCCTAAACGAATAGGCTAATTTTTTGGTTACAAAATCGACATAGAATGTCTTTCTGCTCATTCTTTGCTACAACATTTTTGAAATTGACAAGAACTATTGATAATTCAAACGAACGAGATGACTGGAGGTTCACATCTTGGCTGCGTGAAGCACTACATCATAGGTTGAATCAATCATTTGGGGTCACTATTATAGTCAGTAACACTTTTCATGTTACATCACGTACTGGTTCACTCAGCCAACGTCCGAATATCAGTGAGTGTTGGATCGGGGTTTTCGTGGACGCCCACCGGTTGCTCCGTCGTCCGCCTCACCTTCTCGTTCATCTTCACTCCTGCTGACACTCTCGGCATGTTCGCTCTCTTCCGTGGGAGAGTCACGACGAGTCAGTACGCTTGTAGCCTTCTAACCGAAAACAGTAAAATAAAGACAAGTGACAAGTGAACTCCGCCTCAATTCATTATGCCGAACTTTAACCCAATATTGGTCTAATCGAGCCGGATATTTCACGCGGAGGACATACACCTGTGACACCGGCGTGCCGCATCCTCGCAGCCGTCTCCTCGTGCTTCCGACGACGTCTACCAGAGCGCTTCCGGTCATCCATCTACGAGTCTGCCCAGACGTCGCCATGGAATCAAGTACTGGACAACCGTGTGAGTAGGCTAACAATCGAAATATGATGGAAGGCCAAAAAATTCTTAAGTCTGGTGCGATTTTAACGTGCGAAGCTATACCATAAAAACTCTCAGAAATGGTGAAATATATTCATAATTATTACAGTTGAACGCTATCAGGGGACGACAGTGTCGCATAGCATGTTTAAATCCCCAATTCTGTGTCAAAGCTACGCCCTCTGTCTCTAGGAGATACGGTCCCTGGCTCTATTGTGTGGTGTCCAAAGCTACGCCCTCTGTCTCTAGGAGATACGGCCCCTGGCTCTA